>JACXGM010028593.1:0-13995 GCA_016801145.1 Umbra pygmaea | reverse complement strand
AGACATTTGATGCTTTCTCGTGATTGTGATGTCCTTCGCTTGGCAGCTCTTTTTTTGCTCAGCGAACACTGGGTAATGGCGGTTGCCCAGATACGAGCGAACCAATAATATTCTAACAGGTCGACGGTGCACCATATACGGCTGCAACCACTGCTGCACTGCAGTCGCGGTTAGACCAATCGCTTACCCCACCATAAAAGTCCAGCAGCCCGTCTTCCTCCTGTGCAACGATGCACAATATGCATTATGGACATGTTTGGAAAAATACAGAACAAAATGAAACCTTAATTTAAAGGCATTTCACGAATATTAGAGGGTTAAAAACCTACCTATATTTATATAGGCTATAGTAGCCTACCTATATTTATTGAATGTCTCCTTTGACCTACAATGTGTGAGTGAATATACTTTCGGAAATTGCTTTTAATTGCATTGTTATTGACAATAATGACGTATATGCAGGAGAACCATTGGGAACTAGCTCATATCAAAACAACGCAATAACATGCATTGATCGAGAGGGTCCTTTGTTTCAACCGTATCCATTGCATTCCTATCCATTCTCAGCTTGTGTGTTAGCAATATTCCCATATTACCATCTCTAGTAGATCAGCATTGGCCTAATATAGGCTAGATGTGTGATGAAGCAATGAAGCGACTCTTTCGTGTTTTACGCAACAATATTGGATTTGCTTTGTTTTGCTGTATTTATTTACCTCTATTACATCCAGGAAAAGACAGAGTCTTTTTTTAGGGTTGACCTCGCCAAAATGCAGAAACAATAAATACATTCCAGAAATGTCTTTAAGGTTTATACAACATCATTGAACCTATAAAATATATTAATTAAAATAGATGTGCTTATCGTGGAACACTGACAAAACAATTTTACATTAACAGTTTTATATATTTTTAATGGGCCTGTTCTATGCCCGTCAATGAATCAAAAAGGGGTGTTTAACTAGAAAATGAAAAGGAAATGCGCTCACACAAGAGACTTGACTTTTGGGTGCTAACCTAAATAGTGTATACTGAGGTTTATACTCAGAGTAATATTGGTGCTCAATTATATTCCGTCCATTAGAAGTAGGTGTGCAACCTTGCTCCGTCTTGGAGTATTAAACCTCAGGGGTGTTTAAGTGTTTGCTTGTCAGGATTAGATCATTTGAAATTTTAGCCCATCCATATTGCCCATATTCTTTTTGTCTAAAGCCTTTGTAGTTTCTTACTGGCTCTGGGTGACTGGCTCCGAAAGTCGTTTGGCTTATTGTGCCAAATAAAATGTGGAATTGCTCAGGCAACTACCAAATTATTGCCAACCAAAGTAAGAGCCTAGTCTAGTAGACTTCAGTGATTTGTACGCGTTGACAATTCAAATGTTTTGAAAATAGACAATATTCAAAATCTAAAAACCCATGTCGCTTTTCATATCAAAAAAAGTGTGAAAATATGTTACCATAACCGGATATCATATATATTTTGATTAAAGTATCCTAAATTATTGACATTTGTGGAAAGGCAGATGTACGAAAATGAATAGGGTATACATCAATTCATCTAAAGAATATCTTAATATTCCATCGTATAGAATAGCTATATTTTAATTTACCAATGACTCAACGTTAAGTAGCTAATTCAACAAAAATAACATTTTCAGATTAGAAAAATAATAACATCCCAAGTAAATTAGGCCTACAAGTCGGTTTTCAATAATTGTTTCTTTCCCCGCTTGCGAAGAGAACCGCACTTAGACTTCATTTTCACCCGCTTAATATTTTATCTATTTTGTTTTTTGCATGACGGATCTCTGATCTGTTACTTCTGTCTGCACTTCAATATCCTTTTCAATTCATAGTACGGGTTTTCAATTGGGTTGGAAATTATATGTGTGCATGTATCACTAGGAGATCATAAGCACCATCCTGACAGAGAAAAATCATCCTTGATTGTTGTTGTTTGATATAATTTATGATTGGTTGATCCTTATGGACCTATAGGACCAGCCAAGGCACAACATCCTCTTTACATGAATTATATCTACGACCTTGTTTAACAAAAGGCCTATAGGCTACGTTATCTTCTGCATAGTCTGTAAGAATAGTTGCCTACCGGTTCCAAACCAATGCTGTTAAAAAAAACACAGGCGTTATAGGCCTGTTTGGTGTAAATAAATGTGTATTGCCGGGGAGTTCTTTAATATAAAGTCAATGGGCTGGGCTGGTTTCTGAGCGCACGCAGATCAGGACGTCTCGAATGACACACCCACAAACGCGCGATTGCTGAGACATGACACTGTGGAAATTAGTTCGCGCGGATTCGGAAAATGTTGCTGAAAATAAATTAAATAATTTTTAAAATGATTATCCTATAGTTTTTGTCAACGTTGTGTCCATCCAATTAACAACATTGAGTATTATGTAGGCTACATATTTGTTCATTTACCAGGTAACCAATAATAACACTTTATTTACAACAATGAAAGGCACCAATTAGGAGTGCCTTGCTCTGGGGGCAGAATCACAACTTGTTCACCTTGTTGGCTTCGGGATAAGAAACAGCTAGCCTACGTAATACTGCCCCAACGCTCTTGACCACTACCGTTACCCTGCTGGCCTATCCTTATGAAGAACCCATCATTCATATAGTCCCGTAATTTAAATCCTTCGATTGAATAATTTTCCTAGGAATTCTTATGTCGGCCTATAACTGTCAGAAAGAGTCTGTCTCTTTTTAGGGAGTATGGCGATGGGAACTATAATGAAATGCGTTAAAAGGATTCTAGCTAGATAGTTCGTTCTTGATTGTCGAAAGTTAGTCATATGAGTAGCCTAACTAAAGACATTTTATAATAATTTGTTGATCACATATCTTTAAATATGATATATACATGTATTTTATTCAAATTGAATATTACACTATTCCAACACATAGAACATTATAATTGTCCGATCTATTTCTGGATAATAGCCTATTTAAATCAATGACTGAGCTATAATGCCATGTACGGCTATTAGGCTACTTTTAATTGAGGAATAATCAGGACCTATATTTACAAGACACGATAATATGTTTTCAAAGATGTAGACCTATCCAATGATTATTCATAATAGATAGCCTATGCTACAAGGATACTACAAGGATATTATATTTATTTGATTGACTTGGTCTTACCATTGGGTCTGCCTAACCTGTCTGATTACAATATGGCCTATGCCAAATATAGCAGTTGTTGCTGAAAGGTGCAAAACCTAGAAACGGACAACATGGTGACGTTTATTTTTCATTTTACCTTTATTTAACCATGTGAGCCGACCGGGAAGTGACGTGTTTCATTACATGTGTGTAATAGCTGAGGAGATCGTAATGGTTTAGATAATTATTTCAAGCACATGGAGTCCACTTCAAATTTTTCAGTTGCTAATTAGATGAACGGGGAAACGATGTTGATGCTTTTTAGAAACTGATTCGTAAAAATGTTAGATCCGTTCATAAATAGCTAATATTATTTTTCTACTTGTTTCGTTATGACTGAGTTTGGATCCTCTTTAGGTTTCTTCCTAGGAAACAAATTACTGGGGAATGTTTCGTAGCCCTATGCTTTAATTTCGCATTGCTGCTTGCTGTTTGGGGTTGCTGGGTATCTGTAAAAGCACTTTGTGACAACTGCTGATGTACAAAAGGCTTTATTAAATAGGCTACATTAGATTTATTGATTGATCACTTGGTCAAATTTAGGGATGTAAGTCAAATAATATTTTCGGTTAGGCCGATTAGATGCTCAATCATTTATTTAACCATCTATTAGGCGCATGTATAGCCTAGCATAAAGACTACTCAATTAATAAGACTATACGCGTACCCTGACTCAAAATAGAACATAAATAGATCAAATGTTTAGCATTATGCACTATCGTAATTTATTGATTTCTTGATTCTTCTAAACATCTTCATTCATCATTCAAGTTTTTTATTACTTCCTCTATTGATAAATGGTGTCAGTTTTAGTGTCCATCACGTAGGCAAATTGTTTAAACCGGGATTCATGACCCCCTTTAACGACCAGCAAGGAAATGTGTTTAAATTCGAGGACCAGACACATTGCACCGCTTTTTGTATTCGTTAAATAAAATGTATAAAATGTATTAAATAAAATCAGGAACATAATATAATTAACATACCATGTTGAGCAAAGCAGGAATTGTCTCATTGTTTGACAAAGGGCCAACAGAAAATATAATTTAGAAGTGCTATAACATCGTGCTGTCATTTATTGCTTATAATTTAGATGTATGTATTATACTTTAGTAGAGTATGCCTACATATGTGGATAAGAAGCATCTTTAACTAACGTTTTGTTTAAAACATTGTTGATACAGTTAGGCTATTGTTTCCACACACAATCGACTTGGCTTAGAAATATGACATTTAACGAATGGCAAAACATTACACTCACATATTTTCATTTAGCATAATATGTTCTGCATAAAATATAACTGGACATATGATTTAAGGACATCCGAATAATACTCGTAATTGATCCACGGAGCTGAAGCCACCATTTTCCCCTGAAGAATTTTCAGAAGTGGACGCTCCTCCTCCTCACTTAGCAACCTCGGGCACATAGCAACGGCTCAACCAATAGGCTTTCTCTATGTGATTCCACCGACTGTGGGTCCTAGGCAACGCATGGGGAAAAAATGATGACGTCTTTTCTATACAAGAGTATTATGGGCTGTCTGGAATTCACTGTGTGAGACTGAGAGGGGAGAAAAATATAGTCTAGCGTTCACCACCAAGCTTAGCTAACGGTAGCTGGATTGAAGTACTGTAAACATGGAGCTGTCTGCAGTTGGGGAACGGGTTTTCGCAGCTGAGTCCATTATCAAACGGCGGATAAGGAGGGTATGTCAAACAAATTTCCCTTATGCATAACCTATATTAACGCGACACTGCCGTTTCTAACGAAGCGTGATAATTTTCTATTTCTGATGGCACGCAGGGTCGAATGGAATACCTTGTGAAATGGAAGGGCTGGTCACCGAAGTAAGTTGCTGTATCTACGACGAATTCACTAGCGAATTTGGCGTCTACATGGATGTTTTTGTTGCTTGCTGTAACGTTAGCCTGCTAATAGCTAGCTACTAGATGGCATCTGCTAACGTTAGTGATAAAGTGAGCGCAGCACGCTGACAATGTTAGCAAGCTAGCTAATGTTTGCCGTATTCAAAGCATGCTTGGGGTGGAATGGGGTGGAAAACTAAGCGTTGTCAATTGTATTTTTCTCCGTAGATTTAGCACTTGGGAACCGGAGGAGAATATATTGGACTCCCGCCTCTTCGCCGCTTTTGAAGAGAGGTAAGGTGTCCGGGCCTGTTCATGTTGTAACTGAGTGTTAGCATAACAGAAATTAAATGCATCCGTCACGCAAGTCGTGCATTTCCATTGCACTTCGCTCTCTTGATACTCAAAATGGGTGGCTTGCTTTTTCAGGGAGCGCGAAAGGGAACTCTTTGGGCCAAAAAAGAGAGGACCGAAACCAAAGACATTCCTGCTTAAGGTAAATTGATATACATGCACTGTAGAAAAATAATCAATTCAACCCGCAAAGACGTGTGCAATCTATGGGCTGAATCATGGGCTGCATGGCTGGACGATTTAGCATGTGGCATGTAAACATACTCCACCCACTTTTGCGATACCTTATCCACTGGGTCGAACGACCTTGCTTCATCTGAAAAATATTTTTGTTTCCCTGACACGTCAACAAGTTCGAAGGATTGACATTTCAAGTATCATCTTTACTTTGCTGGTAATATCAGGTTATGTATTTGTGGAGGTGTGAATTAGTATTTGGAGCAATTATTGGGGTAGTGTTAAAGGGCCGCAATTAATCTAATAATCCCAAATTGAACAGAATCATGGTAAATTGTTTTGAGTAACAGGTAGACAAACTAATCAAAAACAAATGTAATTGCAATGTGGACTCTACACCAGTGAAACCTTAATGTGCTTGAAGTTAGGGTTCGATTATTCCAGAGGCAAAAAAAACTTGAAATAAAACTGTTAATTATTGTTACATTTTTAATAGTAGCAGCAGCCGTTTGCATGAGGTTTTGAGTCAAACCTTACAATCTTAAAGTCATCAAACGAATGCAGCAGTCTTTTCTGGACAGTCGACCGTGCAAATTGCTTAATTGACCAGCATCTTATTCAGAACGTCTGTCAGGTTCTCCCCAGGGCCTGTAAATGGCCGCTTTCAAACTGCCATGAAAAGACAACGAGTAACTATTGTAAGCATTTACACAATCTATAACTAAATGATTTAGGGTGTTATTTCTTTAGGGAATATTGTGAAAATTAATGTCTTCCTGTAGAATTGTATATAAGTATTGCTATAATTATGCTTCTGGTTATAACATACTGTAATAAACCTAGACTTTTGCTCAATGCAATTGAAGAGTTTATTACACCCTTATAAGTCTTTTTTTGTAATGACAAAAAGTTGATCCTCAACTGGATTATTTTAAATCCATCATTATCAGAGACTTTCGAGACGTGTGAGTAGCCTTTTTTTAGTCTTTCATTATGACTGTGAAGATTTTCATTAGCTATTTTTTGCTTTTCCTCCTTTTTTAGGCTCAAGCTAAAGCAAAGGCCAAGTCGTACGAGTTCCGGAGCGAAGCGGTCAGGGGGATACGTGTCACTTACCCAACCCCAGAGCCCATTATCACCCCCAGAGCCCGAGAGGGGCTGAGAGCTGTGGTTCCCACAATCTTCCCACCAAGCACTGTCAACCGGGGCGAGAGTGTGCGGGTCAGGCCCCCAGAACCGGTCAGAGAGAACCGTCCACCAGCACTTCAGAGGTCCCCAGGACCAGACGGCTTTATAAACGGCCCAAAGAAGCGCGGCCCTAAACCAAAGCTGCGATTCAAGGACAATTCTGCTAATGCACCGCTTGTCATCCCAGAGCCACCCAAGAGGAGGGCAGAGGAGCAGACCACCTACGGCCCACACAAACTGTCCAAACTGGGCTTATCAGATGGTCACGAGAGGGGTTCTGATATGAGGGCTGTTAAATCAGCCCACAGGCACCAGGGCAAGCTGGGTGGTGAAGTCCACAAGCAGATGCGGCCTGTGCCCAGTGGGAGCATGCAGCACTACAGCCAGGACAGGGGCTTATTACACTCACACAGAATAGCCTCTGAAACCCATGGCTGCAGGACTAAAGATTGCCCGCCAAGCTACATATCCTCTACGCACCTAAAGCACCTGTCAAAAACGAATGTCTTTCGAGCCAGCGACGAGCTAACGCAGATGGAGAAGCCATCTCTTATTGCCAAAATCCCTGTGTCTCGAATCCTAGGAGAACCAGATGAGGTCATGTGGAAGCCTTGCTTGACCAATGTGGAAAAGGTTTTGGTAACTGATGTGACCACAAACTTTCTGACAGTGACTATCCGGGAGAGTAGCACAGATCAAGGGTTTTTCAAAGATAAAAGATGATTTCCACTTATTTCAGTTTTGTCTCAACCTGTCTGTCATTTGTCAATTTATCTTGTATCAAATAATTTAGAAAAGTCTATACTTAACAGTGTCATTTATCATTCAGATTTTGTATTTAATGTATAAAAACAAATTACTGGATTATATGTGCATATATGTATATAATATAGTCTGATGTCTATTTAATGTTATGACCAAATCAAATGAAGTCTGTGGAATTAATTTCTCATTTGCTATTTTAAAGAGATGCATGCCTGTACAGAGGTGAGCTTAATAAGCGCTTTTATTGTAAAAAAAGATCTGCTTTTAAACAGTCTGAAATAAGTCTTTGTTCAACAAAACTTGTTTTTTGTCAAGCCTATAGGCCTACTATAAAGTTCTAAAAATCAATTATTTTATGAACAATGTTTTCCAGTCATGCAATGTTGTCAAGCACTTTTGCAAACGTTTGTTAAACACTTTTTGGAAGGATTAGTAAAACGTGAGTAAAATTTAGGACAATGTTTTGTCTTACATATACTGTAAAAATGTTAAGGTCTGTTTCCTTTAAAATGCTATAGGCCATTCTAGCTGTATGGAGATTTTGGTCTCTTCAGATTGTAGAAGCTGTAAATACAAATGTGGAAGATGAAGAGATGTTTATGACTGTATTTGTCAAAGATGTACATTGACGATATAATTTTTAGTATACACGTCAATAAATTTGTGGATTTGAAAAATATGCTTTCATGTAGGCTAAGAATATGATAAGGATTTCACAGTTTGCTTTTGAGATGCATTTCAGTGAAATTGTTGCTATTTCCTTTGTGTTTCTGGCTGTTATGATTTCTTCCAACAGTTTTAGGCATCAAGTTTTGCTTTGGAAGAAATTGTCAATTACAGATGTGCTTTACATATATTTAAAAACTAGATCTAGTTTCATTAATAATTTGGTGACATTTGACAAGGGTTTTTTTCAAATGTATGACGTTCATTTTATTTCTGGTTTATAGAAAAAAAACGAAATTGGTCTACTTGATATTATCTTTTGTAATGACTTTCAGTGAATCGAATAGTGAGTATAGAGCTCTAAGCGTTTTCTTTTTTCATTTAAAGCCGAGAAGATGGCCTACGATTCGACACTGGCCTATAAAGACGAGACCGTGCTTTATATCTGTTAAGATTTAGTGGCAATCTGTTGTCAACCATTTAGAATTTCTGAATAAATTGCATGTAGGCTACTCATTGATTCTTAAAAAATTTAACGACCATTTCACGAGCTTAGTTCAACTGTCGACTCAAACTATAGCCCAATATATCAGTTTCTGTTAATATTTTAAAACAAGCAGTAGACACACTAAAGTATTTACACATGGCTAAAACGACAGTTTTCCAACAAAACGGATAGTGCTTCATATTAACTTTATCCTGCTTTAAAACAAATTAATGCGCCCCTAATCTATATTTGCGTTCTTTAAAAATTCAACACTAATATACTTATTATATTGTTATTTTTATGGAAATGTCAAAGATGAACAAAGGAAATTGTAGTCTAGAATAGGCTGGTGGAGAATATAGATGTTTTAATTGCGTCAAGCTTTTCGTAGAACAACACATAGCCTACTCTGTAAGCCTAATTGCCCAAAATATCCAGTCGACATGCTTGAATTTATTCTTCGAGAAGTGATTTAATTGGGCTATATGAACTTTTACTTTTCTGGAATTTTATTGCATGCATTTCAATAGACACGCTGGCTAGTCCATGGAGTCAGAAGTAGGCAAGGCCTATCTATATACATTACCAAATACATTTTCATAGGTAGGCTATAATAGGCTGGATTGTGCTATGTGAGAGTTAATGTGCAGGAATGCATTGGATTAACAAATAACACGTATTGGTTTTAGTTGTAGCCTAATATATGGCTTTATTCTAACGTTGACATGAAAAATTGTTGCGTAGGCAATACTCTGGGTTACTTAGCCCAAAACAATTTGTATAGGCCTGTAGCCTACTTGCGTTCGTTTTAGCAGAATCATGAGATTCAGCTCGTAGGATTTTACTCAAACATATCAATGACTCTTTAGCCCATAGAAATGGATATCTATGCTTGAGCCTATTTATAAAAAGAATTGCATTTAGAATTTGGCTTTGTTAATTTAGCTATAGAGGGAGTCAATCTCAGATGTTGTTTAACCCATACCGCGGGTGCAACAACATTCATTCTAACTGTATTAGGATAGATGTTATTATTTATAGAACACAATAAATGTTAGGCCTACAGAAAAAAAGAAAAAAATACTAAACCTACATCAATAAATAAAAATTAATAGTTACAAAATAATAATTTTTCGATATTTTTATCATATTAGCCAATCAGTCCAAATATACGAAACATTTTAAATTAAGACTCATCTCATATGTGTGCATGTTCGGACGCAGCTCACTTAGGCTATAGGCTAAAAATTGTCAAAAGAAATAGCAAAACTTTCACTTATTTATGTAGGAAATGTTTTGTCTCTGTACTACTCTATTTAAGTACAGTAGGCTACATGACATCAGGTTGGATGAAATTCAGTTTAGATCCGATAAGCCTTTCAGTGAATTGTATACAATTATTTCATACTTTATTTTCACGGGATGTTAACAATGCATGTTAATAGCAGTTCTGTTGAATTGCAACCGAAGCGATTAAGTAATTGCACTGTGCAGAAAAACGAAGAACACATTGGGCTACAATCAAACCGAAGGCCATTGCCGATACTCCAAACTTCAACTAACTAACCAGTGACAGTGTGTCTATCCCAGGGTTAGAGCCGCGCGCAAACATGTTAACCTAGGAGTGGGGTCAACGCGAAATGGCCGCTAATAACAAAATGTTAACTCCCTCTTTCGTTATTGGTTGCACTTCTAGTTTCTTGAAATGATTCAAATATCGAACCTTGTTGACATTTCTTCAGCTGTATTTGAGTTAAATAGAAATGTTGAGAAAGACACAAAACATTTTCAGCATTTATTATTTCCATTAAATGATCTCTTCAAATTATAGCGTTTTCTAATCATTCTTTTATATTATACAATTTGGCATACTCATTTCTCATAACCATATCTACTTTACTGGCAGATCAAGTATAAACTATGAAGTGAATATGTTCCGTATAGCCAAATGCTGCTGGATGGAATAAGCTAATTGTGTACTTATGGGCCCATCTCTATTGATGGCCAATAATACCATAATAAATGTATTTTATGAGTAGCTTCAACTTCAAATCGTTATCAAATCATCATGGTGATCATTGTCATCTTCCTTCGTGTCCTCCTCTTCATCATCATCATTCTTGTCCTCAAGGCCTTAAGCCAGAAAGTAATTGCCCTGTATAGAAAAAGATATGTTTAGTTTTCCTTAAATTCTGTTTATAACCAATCAGTAGAAGAAATACAAAACTGGATTATTAAATTATCACATTTTTTGTCTCCAGAATTTTTTTGGGGGTATTTTTATCTATTTTTATTGACAGTACAGTAGGAAGCAGAGGTTATGGAGACAGGCATGTAGGGGGAGACAGAGAGGAAGGGCAGAGACAGTAGCTGAGCCGTGATTGAACCACTGTCAACATGGCACATGTGATCCAGAGTTTAGACCACTACACCAGCTTAGACCACTACACCAAATCTGGCTAGGAAAAAAAAAAAATGGTACCAACACTCCATGTGAATCCTTAATGTAAGGCGAAGATAAATATATTCTATTCAGTTTCTCTTCTTTTGCACCTAGTTATGCTACAGTTTCCTATATTGAACAAGGCTTAGGTGATCCAATGAGTGTAATTTTAGTCTATATTTTTGTCAGGCAGACAGAGACCTGGGCTGTTAGGAGTCAATGCAGAGTCACAGGAGGGAGGAGGGTTACACTGGATGTCCATAGTTCCTGTCACAGCGAGGGTAGCAATGAGGGTTGATCCAGTGTTCCAGGTTGGTCTCTTGGGCTCTCTGATCCAGCAGCTGCATGTGGAGCAAGTGCTCCTGTTCAGGGAAGGATGTAAAGGGTGAGAAGCGCCCACAACATACATATTAGACATACATATAAGACATACATAGAATGTGTGGGAGGGACAATAAAGAAAAGGGACAATAGTGAAAATTAGAATTATTTTATTTTTACTTCCATCAAGCCATACAAGCTCTCTCATAATTGTTTAAAAACAGATTAATTAACCAAGCTAAGTGTTTGAAATTTAATTACTGGACTGATTACTTCAAACCACAAAAAGTATGCAGTAATTGTGGCCTTTGCACTTCGAGCCTTACCCTCATTGGCTCATCGGGATGTCCAGCCTTCTGCCTCTTTGTCCGCAAGAGTTGCTTAGCAAAGCTCTCCTTAATGATTGGGTTTGCATCTGGACACACAGAGAGGAAGCATGCCAATACATCAATTATATTTGTTTCAAAAGAGCTGACTGTGCAGCCACCCTAGAAATGGGTAGAGGACTTAACTGGGAAAAAACTTGTTGGGATAAAAAACTTCTATCCCTAATGTGTGATAGAGGACACATATACCGTATTTAAATTATATATATATTATTTTTGACCATAGGCACAGCCACAATTAAGTCAGAAGTTCCAAAACACAAGATTTGTTCATGCAACTTAAGCATGTGACCAATAATGATATTGAAAAATATTTCCATCCAAGTTATATTTTTTTGCTTTATTTGTTAGACGTAAGGAACGTGTAAAAACAGCAGAAGCTGGATTTGAACCCATGTTGTAATGGTATAGCATGCACACAGGAGGCAGTGGTTTAGACAGCTGAACCACACTACACACCTATCTACACAGTTATCAAGTTCATGGTGCCCTGTCCTTTTAATATCAGTTGTAGATCACAAAACTCAACCATTACCAGCACGCCCCTAATCAACGTGTTTTGAGGAGAGGGGAATGGCTTTGGCTGTTGTTTATTCGTTGGCCCGCGTACATGTTGGGCAGTTTATTCCCTAATGTACCAGGTCGAGAATGCAGATCAGCAGATCGACTGTCCTCTTGTTGCATCCCAAATGGAACACTATATAGTACACCACTTCAAACCAGATACATTGCAATGCAAAGTACTGTATTGAATATAAGGAATAGGGTGGGATTGAAGATAGAGCCCTGATCTCACAGTTTTGAACCCCCCTGAATACCATTCGGAGGCTGTGTTTTTTTTGTGAAGCAACAAAGTGCCCATTCATTCCCCCCGTCTCCAGGGATCCAGGCCAACCCAAAGAGCACGTGATTCTGAAAGGCCAACCTGTAAAGGGTATGAAAAGGGACCTGGCTGGGTCTATTAACAGCTCCGAGCACAAACAGCGACGTGGCAAAGCACCACCAGTAAAGTTCAAGCTGCAGGCACTCTTTCTTTCTTTACTGATGTTAAAATTGCATAGATAGGAGGTTCCGTAATGGAATTCTATTGAAATGTGTGTGCATATCAGTATAGGACTATGAATTAGCTATTTATCATGCATTGAAACCAGTCTGTCACTGTTATTTTACACATATTAGAAATGACATTTTGGCTCCATTGTAAATTTAAACCAATATCTTAATACAACATGTAAATGTAAACAACAAAAATGTATTTAATGTAACAATTTTCTCTGTTTTTCCTCATATTGTTTGGGTTTTATGTTGCTTTAGCTTGTGTTTTAATAGTAATGCTGCTTTCTTGGCCACAAATCACTTATACATTTTAAATTAAGATTATATAATTAAATCAATCATTACAAAATAAATAAATAAATGCAACACAAATGCAATACAACCTTAATACAATTTGGATTGACTGCATGACTGAATGCACTTCGTCTTCATATGTTAAATTATGCAACATATAACACCTTTTTATTACGTATTTATAACTTAATTACATCAATGTGTGCACTGAGTAGGCTACTGCCTAAAAACTTCATATTTATATTTTCTTCAAACAATAAAAACAAAAAAACAATGTTATTGTTTCCTCACAGGGCTTCAAAATACCCACAAATAGCCTACTTCAGCTAATCAATCGTTATTTTAAGACAACTTAGCTCTTCAAAACTACCTACCCGTTGTGTGGATACTTAAGAGGACCAGACAGAGGAAAATTGCCACGAACTTCTTCATCTTGGTCTCGGCTGTCCTGTTGCTTCTGCAATGGGAACCGTCTGGATGAGATGTGTAGAAGTTGTACTCTTACGTCACCTATCACCTCTCCAATCCAAATATCACAAATGTAAAAAACATCTGTATTATTTCTTACTTGTTTTGGTGTGAGAGGTGTACTTGTTGGTTTGTGTTTCGGAGGCAAATGAAGAATACATTGTATGTATTTTAGTTCAATTATATGAAAGGCAATACTGAAGAACAAGAACGTGTGATTTAAACATCTGTATCCAGCCGCTGTCATTTTAATTACGCTAAGTCGTTTCTATCCACCAGAGGGCGTGCAAACCACATTTTACACAATGTTTTAGTGTTTGATCCCAATT
>JACXGM010028592.1:0-13993 GCA_016801145.1 Umbra pygmaea | reverse complement strand
TGACCTACAGTATAACCTATGTGGTTCAGATCACCAGTAGTGACCTACAGTATAACCTATGTGGTTCAGATCACCAGTAGTGACCTACAGTATGACCTATGTGGTTCAGGTCACCAGTAGTGCACTAGGTGAAAGGCAGCCATGTGAGAAGTGGGAGCTCCAGGGTTACAGAGAGCAGGTCAGAAGAGCACTTTTAGTTGGAAAGATCCCAGACGGACAGACAGACAGAAATTGGGCAGATAGACATACAGTTCGAAGGCAGACAGACAGGCAGGGATGCAGGCACATAGAAAGGCAGGCAGGCAGCGAGCCTTTCCTGATGTGCAAGTTCTGCCAGTCGCATTTCTCTGCTGGCTGAGTAACCTTAGAGCAACAGCTCCATCACATGTTCTACCATACATCCCTGAGTCATCATGCACACAGCCTGGAGCTCAGCTTTGGCATAGCAAAGCACACACATACACACAGATATGCACATTCACACGTGCACACATTTTCAATGACGCGCATACACAGAGATATTCACGCATTCGTACAGTCACACAGAATGGCTCTCTTTGGCTCACACACGCAAACATACAGACACATACATACTTATTTAGGCCTATAGAGAAGTACAAGACAACCAGCCATGTGTCAGATGGTGTAGCCAGTGTGTGGGTGTGTGTGTGTGTGTGTGTGTCTCGTGGCACGGTACGGAAGAGAACAGATTACTGAATGAAGGTCGCGATTTTTACAAACCTACGGAGTCGATTATGATGACCGTGGCTAATCTCTGCACACCTCGTCAACGCCCATTGATAGCAAGAGATTTTGGCCATTTACAATAAAGACGTTTACTCCTCCATTGATGACACATGTCTCGCCGGCTCTGGATACACTCTCTCATTCAATTTTGAGAATTTGTATTAAATGGCACATATTATATCCTGCACGTAAATGTATTGGTTGTGTTGCGTACTGGATGAACATCAGAATATGTGGTGAATGTCTAGTGTCATATGAATGAGAAGATGGGAATGAATGAATGATAAAACAAATAGCTACGACAATTTAGCCACATGCATGGAGTAACGCTGCTCAACATGCAATAAAAATGTAATGAAAAGGTCTAAAATTTAATAGGAATAACGCAACAATATTAGGCCAAATTAATTTGCGTCAAAACAAAATATGTGAATTTAGCTAAGGCATATAACGGTTTTTCATGTTTTCATATTTTATATGTCTTCCTCAAGGACCAACACCGTAGAATTAATCGATGACATCAGATCAACCAGATTAGTCCGTAAACAAAGAAAAAATGGTCAGTCTTTTGTTATTTCCTACAATAATCTTAATCCGATTTGGATGTTTCTACTAATATCTGAAACAGGGAGATGGATGGACCTGGGGGCTTAATAATCAGGATGTAAAACGTGTATCTTTTCTGTGTGGAATTATATAGTGCTATAATTATTCAATCAATGCAAGGTGCACGCAGAACACGGACCGTTTCGCAATAAAGTGTAGACAAAATCACGAAAAAAATAACTCACCTCGTGTTGTAGTGAAAGACAGGGACCTGGAGTGTGGACATAAAGTGTCCAGTTAAGTGAGTGCAAAGAGAAAGCCGACAGAATAGCTTTGTAGAATCGGTAAAATCCTTGTCCCGGACCGTGTGGTGTGTAGAGGTTAGGTTCAGGCTGGATGCTGTCATCGTATTGGGACTGCTCTCGGTCGCTTAATCCCCGGCCCTGAGCTCTGAACCCACCCCCTCCCTTCCTTCTCCTGCTCTCTCTCTCTCTCTCTCTCTCTCTCTCTCTCTCTCTCTCTCTCTCTCTCTCTCTCTCTCTCTCTCTCTCTCTCTCTCTCCACATATTTTTCACTCCATCCTATCTGCCTTGAGCATTCTCTTCACAAAGTCAATTTTCAAGACGAGGACTATTTTTCTGAATATATTTAATATAAATGATATTGACATTTTAATATTATTGTGAAACTTCAGGTTTCACCAACCCTGGTCCTGGAGAGTTACCATCCTGTAGGTTTTCACTCCAACACCACATAATATAGCCTCATTCATCTTATCAACCATCTTATTATTAGAATGAGGTGTGCTAAATTAGGGTTGGAGTTAAAACCTACACGGTGGTAGCTCTCCAGGACCAGGGTTGGTGACCCCTGTACCGTATGGTGTCTAATAAAAAATATTTCTTAATTTATATTTGACTGACTTTTTAGAATTGATAGATACAATAGCAATTACTGTGTGTACAGTCCGTATCCTAAAATACTTACATATTGCTTTGCCTTTTCCCCTGGTAGAGTTTGTACCTCTACGGACAATGTAGTTAGAGCAATCGTAAAAGCGTAACTTCCGGTCTCAACATTCACGTTTCCGCCAATAGGCAATCCGGCATTGGAAAGAGTACTCTTTTCAAGTACAATTTGTGAGAGAACATTACCTGTAAAATCACCACTGACTGAGTGGTGGTGTGTAAAATCTTTACAGCCCGCATCGAAATGTTTAAACTCGAGGGTTTAGGGCCAAAAATGGACCCAGAGGAAATGAAGAAGAAGATGCGACAGGACGTAATAACGTCCTTGCGCAATTTCTTAATCTATATTGCCCTTCTCAGAGCCAGTAAGTATCGGCATTCACATGGCTTGCGGGTTGCTAATATCTCAACATGCATTGCATTTTTCACTTATTGCTCACTGTTCAGACCAAACAAGTAAAATAAACATTAGACACGTGTAACTCATTGCATGGCGCTTGCAATGCCAAGGTTCAGGTTTCAATACCCATTGTGGGGCAGTGCAAAAAATGAATACGCTCACTACGTCGCCCTGGAAAAGTCTGCCAAAATTACTTAAATAAATAACGCTTCACGACCATCCACAAAGTACTGACCCGTAAACATATTTCTCCTTTCAACCTCGGATCAACTTTGCATGAAAAGGAATAGGAATTAATCTGGCATTCCCAGCGTTTTGTATAGTACACAAACGGATAGTACGGCAAATATTGTAATAGCGGGTCTACCAGTATACAAAGTGTGTCACACTAACTGCATGTACACTGGACATCACAGTTCCATGTTTATGAGAACACTTAAACAGTGCAGATGTAATACGTTTGCCTGCAACATTCTTCCGTATGTTCAACCATGGCTGGCTTGCCTCTGAATTTATTAAGGGTTAGTCTTGGTTTGACTTTGAATCGAAGACTATATGTTACTGGATGGTGTTTTGAACCTAGTCTTACCATAATACATTACTTAAGTCGTGTTTGGGGACATTTATCTATGTAATTTTCTATCTAGTAATGGAAATATTTGTCCAGACACTGAGCACTAAAATTAAAATGGTTAATTTACAGCAATGCTGGAGTCATGCCATAAGATTTACTGTACATGTGATTGCATCTGCATTCTTGTGCATGTAACAAACAGACTAAAAAAATGTATTGTAATGGAACCATTACAATGGTTTAGTTTTACCACTGCTTTTCTTTGCCCCCACACAGCTCCCTATATTTTGCAGAAGTTGGACAGCATTTGAGACCATCCCTACTGGATTCCCACACTTTACTACAACAAGGACTGTTAACGTGAAAGGTGGCGATCTTCAAGCTAGATGCCATCATGTGGATTCTATGTGAAAGATTTCTTAATAGGTTATAATGGAGATGTTGCAAGTCCCCTGTACCACATGAACTCGAAGATGTTAGGCTATTATTTGTAGTTATATGGTTGCCTCTTATGGCTCAGTAAAGCAGGGGGGCTGATTGCATTTTATTTGTATTGATACTATGAATCCATAGGCAATTTTTGCCTATCCTTTGTAATTGGAAATTTGCAATTTGTTAGTCATATGAATTACCTGTAATAAGGGAAGATGTTAAACCATGTAGCTACCTCACTTGGTAAGTGAGATGCTTGAAATGCCAAGGTTGTGTTTCATTCACAAGTTGTTCTGGATGAGTGTCACCTTAAAATAATTAACAAAAAGAAAAAATTAAAATGTCAATTGCATGTTTGTTGTTATTTGTTTGATATAATTCTCTTTTAAAATAGCAAGGTTATTTTCAAACCAGCAAAGACCTCTTTGCTTATCAAGATACATTTCCAGGCATGTTTTTACATTAATAGGGAAGTTGGAGAAGTTTCTGCTGAAAACTATTGAGCCAGACTTGAACAATACCTGCAGCATACGTGCGCTAGGTTCTGGCCCATTATGTTGTTACTAAAGGCCAGCATTTATTTGTTTTTGATGTGAGGCTCATCATATTTGGGGATTTACAATACACTGTCAATTGGATGGTAGAGTATACTACCTGTATATAAAATGTGCTTCACACTAAATAAACTGCTTGTTGTGGACACTGCCTGGACACCACAACTTGATAAAGTTATGAAGATAACACTTAAGCAGTGCAGATTTAATATCTTTGACAGCAATATTCTACTGTATTCCATCATAGTTTGCTTAACTCGGAAGTTATGCAGGAGAGTCTTGGTTCGTCTTCGAATGAGATACGAGATGTTTCTAAAAAGGGTTGTTAGATGCTGGTTGGAGGGACTAAAATAACAATTATAAATTATAGTTATTGGGGATACTCTCCTGTGTATTTATTTTTCTTCGAATGTTATTGCGTGTCCTAATTCTTCTTAAAAGTCCATTGGCGCTTAAAAATATCATGCCTAAAATAAAAATCCAGATTGTGTCAAGCATCCATACATTACCTTAACATCCCACGTGGGGATGCTGTTGTCTTATTTTGAGCAGCCAGCTAGGTTATCCTTGTTAATACTGTTTTTATCCCACCATTTAACAGACAATTCAATTATTTATAAAGACGTGTTTTGCCTTTAAATTATGTTTCATACTATTGCCTTATAATAATTAATGAAGAAGTGTCAGAGTCCAATTACGAAATAGAAAATAAACCACAAATTCGAGCCAAACGAGAGTGTCGAGTCCAAAAACCCGCCTCGCCAGTCAACCTATAAAGTAAAAGATCTCACGCGTAAACGGTCATGTCTAGAAGGGATATAGCTCATGTCAAAATGACGTCATACTCACACCAGACGTAGACTTTAGCATTTTCTCTCAACAGCTTGCCAAGTTAGCTAGCCAACTACTATTGTAGCTAGTTAGAAGGGTGTCAAAGAATGTTGTGCTCATTACGATGGGTGAGGGTTGTAAATGGTGACTTGCAAACGTTAATACCCGCTGGTGTTGGATGCATAGTCGTCTAGAACATCGAGTGGTGACGAATTTATTTTTTCAAAATCATAATGTACAGTAGCTACTTCGTAGTAGAATTGAATGCAACAAAAGTATTGCTAAAAACCACTTAGATGCAAGTTCATCAATCTACCAGGCATTGAAGTGTCCTTATCGCTTCCTAGACCAGTGATGCGCAGTCTGTAGTAGGCTACAGTGAAGTTCGTGACAGCTTACAGTACTAACGTAATAGTAGCCAGGGCAACTATGAGGTTGACTGCTAAAGCATTTTTAATAAGTATATTATCCACAGAATGTAAAAGGTAAATCTACGATGTTAATATATATTTCGTGAGCGAAAAAACACTATATAAAACTAGAAAAGACCGAACACTGTCCCAAGTCCCTATCACTGGTTCCAATCCATATCTAGGTTAACCTCAAACTCTCGCGGGAGTTTGACATGAGCTGTATCCCTTCTAGCCATGACCCGGTTGGTAGGTTAAATACAGACATTCTCTGCCTGTAGCAGACACCGCGTCCTTCCGTGTTTTTGTTAGATTAGATGTGTGGGCCCGCCCCTCGCTCCATACTGCTCCGAACCAATACATCTGCAGGCAAAATACTATTTTCAGGTAAAGTGAGCCAATTGTTGTTTTTCCCGTTGACTGCATTGTTAGAATTTAAGTAGCTTGCTAGCTAGTGGATGTAGCTAACTGATACATATTAGAACAGTCAGACATTCATACAATTAAAAGGAAGATGATACTGCTATGATCCAGAACCAGCCAGCTCCCCTCTGTATTCCAGGCACGAGCATCAGGACACTGCAGATATGTTTGTTTTATTCGGCTTGAAATTGGTTACTAATGTTTTCATGGACAGAAATTAGCCCTTCTACGTGACATTTGTACATAGTAAATAAATTGCTAGAATGTAATATGTTTTATTGAAACTGGTCTGAAAAGAGACACCATTGACAATTTAATTTGTCTATTTTCCATGTTCATCCCAAGGCAGAGATGGACTTTCCTGGTCACTTCGAGCACATCTTCCAGCAGCTGAACCATCAGCGTGTCAGTGGGCAACTCTGTGACTGTGTGATTGTGGTGGGGGGCAGGCCCTTCAGGGCCCATCGCTCCGTGTTGGCAGCATGCAGTACACATTTCAGGGCCCTTCTAAGTGCTGTAGATGGGGATGGGGCAGGATCTGGGAAAGGGGGAGGTAGCGGAGCCAGTATGATGGAGCTAGATCCAGAGGTGGTGACTCCAGAGGCTTTCTCCGCACTGCTAGACATGATATACACCTCCACCCTCACTATGGGAACCTCCAATGTGATGGACGTGCTATTGGCCGCATCCCACCTGCACCTCAACACTGTAGTCAAGGCCTGCAAGCACCATCTCACCTCGCGCAACTTTCCCACATCGCCCCCACGTGGCTGGAGGTCGCCAGTGCAGCAGCAGCGATTCAGCCTGGAAGTAGACCAGCAGCTGCTGAGGCAGTCTCCATCCCAGGCAGCAGCTATGGTTGTGGTCAACTCCAGGCAGCAGAGGTCAGTCCTACTCCAGCAGCTGGGACTGAGCCTGGTCACATCAGCCCTGGAAGGCAGCCTTGACAACGGAGAGACTGGGACAGAGGCAATCCTGACTGGAGGCAGGGACGAGGGGGTCCAAGCAGAGCAACGAGCAGGTTTCTGCGGCCGGCGACTCCATAAACGGAAGAACTCGTCTCCCCAAGTGTTTCAGGAGGAGAGGCTGAGCAGCAAGCAGAGGGCAGACCGACTGTCTGAGGAGAACTGCAGGGAGGGCTCCCCCAGGGTCACTGGGAGTCATGGGGGTGAGGATCTTCCCTCCCCCGACTCCCTAAAGGCACATCAGGGCTTCAGCCTGGAGAGGGAGGGCACAGAGGAGCTAGAGGAGAAGTACGAGACAGGAGGAGTAGTGTTGCAAGAGGAGGTACAGATGCCCAGTCAGTCGGATAGCAGTGCAGGTGGGGGGGAGAGTGGGTTGGGGCTCTCTCTGGAGGATGGAGGAGTGGCATTTAAAGTTAAAGTGGGAGATGAGGGGCAGGAGGAGGATCTACAGATGGACATTGTTGTGAAGAGCGAACAGCTGAGCTCCTCATATCCAGGCACACCGGGTCTGCTCAGTGACCCTCCATCCCCGCCCGAGGACCCTGGGGAACAGCAGGAGCCAGCAAACGATGAGAAGGACATACTCAGCCTGAAGGAAAGTGAGCCAAGCTCATCTGACACCCAGTCTAGTAGCAATCCTCAAACAGAGACACACCCACTCCAAGACAACACAAATGGAGGAGAGGAGCTGTCTGACAACGAGGGCCTGGTCAGCAGCCGAGACCTAGGACTTTCCTGCATTCTCAACCCCAGGAGTCAGCTTGAGGTGGCAGGAGAGGATCTCCTAAACACCGTCCTCAGTGAGGCTCAGTCAGAAAGCACTGAGGCAGTGAGGTCACTGCAAAGCTCAGAGGGCCCAAATACCTGCTCTTCCTCGTCTGCGTCCTCCCTCGTCTTCCCCATAACCTCCGGCCCCTTCCAACAGCTCCTCGCTGGCGAGGGACACAGTTTCAGCGACGGCTTCATTCTCCAGCCCACCCAAACTCAGGACGTTCTGGGGGGTTTCTTGAGGAGCGTCCGGCCAGATGTAAGCACACTGGGCAGCCTGAGTCTAAGCAGTTCCCTCTCCCGACCTTCCAGGTCGGACGTTACAGGAACTGCTGGTAGTTCCGGGGCGCCAGCTTACCGTCGCATCGCCCCAAAAGTGACTCCCAACTCTGAGACCCAGAAAGACGGGCAAACCAGTGATGTTTCGTCCGGTCCAGCAGCGGACGCTGCCCCTCGGGCCACCCTTACCAGGGCATCAGAGGACGTCCTGTCCAAGTGCAAGAAAGCCCTGACGGAGCACAATGTCCTGGTGGTAGAGGGGGCAAGGAAGTACGCCTGCCGGATCTGCTGTAAAACTTTCCTGACCCTGACAGACTGTAAGAAGCACATCCGGGTCCACACCGGAGAAAAGCCTTACGCCTGCCTGAAATGTGGCAAACGCTTCAGCCAGTCGTCACACCTGTACAAACACTCGAAGACCACTTGTCTCCGCTGGCAGAGCAGCCACCTGCCCGCTACGCTGCTCTGAGAGAGTGCTACCACTCAAGACATTATGGTTAACATCTTCCCTTTTAAAATGTCCTGCCATCATGGTTATTAGGGTTTTTTGGAGATTGAGCTTCACTCAACACAGTTGACAGTTAGATGGCGCCATTTTGCATTGTTTGGAAGTGATGCGAAAAAAAATGTCGACCGTTACAGGTTTACTTTTCATAGAAATTAATTTTAGACAGCACGTATGTACAGTGACATGATATGTAGAATCCATGCATTATTTCTCAGTAGGATTATTGTTTTTAAACAGGTACGTAGGGGGAAACGGAAGAAAAGGCCACAGACAGGGTCGACCCACTACCCCAGGTTTCGGGTTCGAACCCCTCAAGGGGCATGTGTGTATGAAGTATTCTGGTATCTTTATTCATTCATGTATTCAACAATATACAATTTGTATTATGGAAAAAGTCACATTTACAAATTGACATTGAACGTGAAGGTTGATTCAAAGAAAGGCATAATGAAAATGTATTACACAAAATGAATATTAGGAGTGTTTTACCATAGAATTTGCAACAGTTAACCACACTACATGGCACAGTTACACTTCACAGATTCATAAAAGGCCAATGTAATAAATTAAAGGAATGTGCTGACTCATATTAGCGCTTTCCTTCATCCTTAACGGGAAGACATGGCTAACACATAAGACTGCAGTTAGTGTGCAAAGTTCTCAAAAATCTAACCCTCCTCCAATAAACTTCCTTCAAATATGAAGTCATATACCTCAAGGTACAGTAGCAATCTCTAATAAACCTTTGTGGGCAAGTTACACAAACAAAGATTTACCTTGATTTTAGTCTTGGACTGGGTGTAATTTGTGTCCCAGATCTGGCCCTAAAAGATTGAAGAGCAACAGGTAAACCTGTATCGTTCAGTAGTAACTGATTTATTTCGACTATTACTAATAAACTGGGTCAAAACACATTCTAATAGGAGTGCAGAATCAAGTTGAGGGGTTGTAGAGCAGCACTAGAATTTGAGTTCGCTTGGCATTTCGGTGCCCTGTAGACCTGCCAGCAGGTTGTTGGCTGCCAGCTCTGCCATGATACCACGTGTGGAGTAGGTGGCACTGCCAATGTGGGGCAAGACCACTGCAGATGGAGAGATCGAGGAGACAAATGTATGGAATGTGATGACTGCACAACAATTGAACTTTTTTTTTCTCCCCATTTTCCTCTCTTTACAATTCCCACTAACCCTGCCTTGTCAGCAGCTCCGCAACTCCTTAGACAGATCTGTGGGATGGCGAGCGGCACTCATATGGTTCATCCAACCACGTTGCCCAGCTGCCGATTCTTTTCGCACTGCTCATCCAACACGGAAGCCTTTAGTCAGATCATGAAAGGGATGAATACGTTCACCAACTATACTTACGCGATTGAATTTACAGAAGCCCGATCTGAACACAAGGAGTCGCTGGAGAGCGACGTGGCAGGATAGATAATCTGATTTATCTAAACCTAGTTCCGGGCAGCACTATGCCAATTTGCACTGCCTCGTGCTAGAGGTCCGGGGAAAGTCAGAGAACCCATAGTCAGGCTCGAACCACTGACTACCATGACGTACCTTGTCCTGCAAAGCAGCATTTTAGCCCAATATACCACATGGACCCTACCAACATTAAACATCTTGAGGAAAATGACAGCAATGGCTACAGAAATCTTAGACAATATGAGAGGTTCTTCAAAAAAGTTCTATCCCTGTTTCTAACGTGTGCTTTTACTCACCACAGTTTTTGAGGGTGAGCAGAGGGTGATCGGTTGGTAGTGGTTCTGGGCTTGTGACGTCCAGCCCAGCAGAAGCTATCTGACCACTGGACAAAGCCCAGTACAAATCCTCCTGATTCACAACGGCACCCCTGTAACACAGACGTAGCTAGCTCTGTTTGTGCATTTCTTCTAAACCCAGAACGTGTGGTCCGTTTGGCACTGCTCCATGTTTAAATCCCTACCTGCTGGTGTTGATGAAGACAGCAGTGTTCTTCATCTTGCTGAAGAAGGCCTTGTCACACAGGCCCTGGGTTTCAGGGGTGAGGGCACAGGACACCACGACAAAATCACTGTCAGTCACCAGTGTGTCCAAGGGCACTGGATCAGAGGACAAGACATTCAAACAAAATGAATGTCAAAAAGTCATGTGATTGTCATCACCATCTTATATTGTAATAATTTCCCTAACCCCATCCACCTCTGCTCACCATATTCCCCCACCACTTCAGCAGCGTATGATTTAACTGTTCTTCCAGAGTACAGGAGCCTCTTCACTCCAAATGGTTTCAATCTCCTGGCGATGGCCATACCTACCATGAGGAAAACAGCATTGACTTCAGAAAATCCATTAATCACTGAATAAATTTGTTAGCAATCCCAGTCACAGGATTCCAACAGTGGGATCATCAAAGCTTTGTGCAAATTCACTCAGCAACCACCCATTTTTATGTTTAGTTCTTGGAAAGGGTTTGTAATTTCACTGCAGTAATGGCATATTTGGCTATACTGTTTGTTGATGAAAATCGGGTATTCGTTAACCATAATAACAGGGGTATGAGATACACTATCGTTGAACATATTGGAATCACCCAGAAATTGTCATGTTTTTCATAAAAATTAGCACACACAAACAATCTATTTACAATTAATTCCCTTTACTGCCAACACTTGCAATTGCAGTTTGACAATTTTCTGTCATTTACCTATATTGGTCAAACAGCAATGCCATATTTATTTCAGTACATACTAGTGGTATCCTTGTATGAAGCACTAATAAAATAAATATATATATATATATATACACACACATGTGCTTTCGATTAATGTGACTCTGCAAAGCTCATTAAGGTGGCATTCAATTTATTAAAATATATACCCAAGGCATTACCAAATTTGCCAATGTCAATCACTGTTGGAATTTACCAATTTATATAATTAATTATTCGCAAACAATGGTAAAGCCACATTTTCAGCAGCAATAACATTTGTTATTGTTGTTGTAATGATGATAATATAATTTATGATAAATTTAATGCCATCCTGGTGATTTCTATTAAAACACATGAAAATTCCGGGGTAATTCCAAACTTTTGAATGCTAGTGTATTATCCTAGTATGGTACCTGAATCAGATCACCACTCTCTTTACCCATGCGACCCAGACCACCACTCTTCACCAATCAGATCACCACTCTCTTTACCTATGCGACCCAGACCGATGACACCGACCGTGGACCCAGACAGACCATAACCACACAGCCACAGAGGCTTCCACGTGCTCCAGCCTCCACTGAGAAAGAGAGGGGGATTTAAAAGAAGGATCCAAGGCAACATTTTAATGTCTACATTAATAGCAGTAGACATTTAGTGATGTAATACTGTACATCCATGTATCCAAATATGTCAAAGCATTGTTTCACAAGCCTCCTCTTGGGCTCACCCAGGTGTTTGACATTTTGGGTTTAACTCCTAAACTGGCACAATTGAATAGTCAACTACTGTAATCATCAAGCCTTTATTTTAATTAGATTTTTTTCCCAATTTTTCTCCCCTCCGCTCTGCAACTCCCTGGACAAAATCACATGGTTCATCTAACCACATGTCGCTCATCTAACCAGCAGCCGATTCTTGTCACACAGTGAATCCAACATGGAAGCATTTAGTCTGATCATGCATGGGATGATAACATTCACCAACTATACTTCCGCAATTTAACACACTGACGCCTGATCTGGTCACAAGGAGTCGCTGGAGAGTGACATAGCTGGATAGATAATCTAACTTATCTACCCCAAATCCCGGCCAGCATGAAAATGTGCGCTGCCTCATGCAGAACGCCAAGGGAAAGTCAGAGAACCTACAGTCAGGCTCGAACCTGTGACTGTTGTGACAGACTCTTGTGGAATGTAGTGACTTAGCCCACTATGCCACGTGGACCCCCCCACAAGCATTTGTTTAATGGAATCCGGTGTGACAGTTTAGGGTATGAAGTGTGAAACATCCCTGACAACCCAAAGAGAGGCTTGGGGAAGCCTTGTTTATTTGGACAATCTGAAAGTAAACTCTGGTGTAATACATTGTGTGTGTGTTTACTAGGGCCTCACTTCTTAACCTCCATTACTCCCTCTGGCAGCCGCCGGGCCGTGGCCAGTAGTAGGGCGACAGTCAGCTCTGCTGTTGCATCAGTCAGGACATCTGGGGTGTACCCTACACGCACCCCCCTACACAGAACATGGAGAGTAGCGCTTAGCTAGAGTCGGTGAGTAAGGTGTCAGGCTAACGTTGCTACAAGTTAGTGGACAGTTCACCTTACCGTTTCTTGATCTCATCCATGGCCATGTGGTCAAATCCAACAGACAGTGTACTTATCACCTTTAGGTTTGGACCTGTACACAAATCAATATCACTGTGTTAGGAAAAAACTGGAACCTAAACATGCAAGTCAATGGGTAAATAAGTGTCCAAATTTTGACTGGTACTGTATGTACAGTATACTGTGCTGTATAATGAACACCCAGCAGCCTCATAAAATCCCTATATTATAAAATAATGAAAGCATTTTTTAATCACTAGTCTACCAGCCCCTGCAACACCCCCCTTTATTAATGATGTCCCTGTGTTTGTCACTAAATAAACCAACGCCCACTGCAACCTGTTCATTTTGAAGTGCAAATGCTTCTCTGAGCAGACTCACTGGCCATCTACATCAGCTAAATAATACCAGTTCTGGAGTATGTTGCCCTTGGCTAGCAGCCTAGCTTCACTCAAATCCTGGCTGTTCAACTGGAGCTTGTCCAGCAGAGAGGCTGTAGAATCATTTCAGCTACTAGCAAGCAATCAAAACCCTTGGAATCAAATCCCCTGAGAGCCAACAGGTGCAGAATTCCCAGTTTGCAGACTGTCCCCTCCTGACCAGATAACAAATGACCAGACAGACAACTCACACATTTTATCTCCTTGGTGCTTTTGAAATTCCAAAGTTGGATGTAATTTTCTATAGTTGCCACCCCACACCTTGCTGTTTTTTGTATTCTTTGCATATCATAAGTGTGAATTATAAGTGATTTGCTAGAATTTCCCAGTTCATAATTATGTAAGGTTGTTGATGATTTTAAATGGGTATATAGTTCAGTATGTGACTAGGAAGTATAAATGAAACTTAATACTAACTACTTCCATTACCTGCTGCATCCAGAACCTCAGCATCGATCTTGTCCGATAAAAGACACAACAATCCATGGGCGCCCGCCACACCCTTTAAAAGCTCTTCCTTTGGAACAGGCTCATCAGAGTCCCACAATGAAACCTTACATCTGTTTTCATAGAAACAAGAGATGGGGGTAGAACATGAGGCAAGATTTGGAGACAACTTTCTAAACTTTTTAAACTGTAATCGTATTAAATTAAATAGCATTTACTCTTTAAAGGGGGCATTCTTTCTTCTAGAGACTATCATACATTCTGTTAAGTATGCATTATTATCTGTGCTAAATGTTACACAGTTTTGTATGTTTTATAACACCTAAGAACAACTTTAGCAGCTTGGAGTAGTAGTGTGAATTCACCCCCCCCCCCTCCCCCATTTAACTTCGCCTTTAGAGTACATAGTC
>JACXGM010028590.1:0-13975 GCA_016801145.1 Umbra pygmaea | reverse complement strand
TTTACAACAAAACGTTTGATGGTTCTGTGATCACGCCCCAATATCTTAGCAACTTCTAGCAGCACTCTAGAAGTTGCTAAGATATTGGGGCGTGATCACAGAACCATCAAACGTTTTGTTGTAAATAGTCAACAGGGTCACAAGAAACGCGTTGAGAATAAAGACACAAATTAACTGCCAAAGATTTGAGTGCTGCATCCCTCTGAAAGACTTTACAATCTTTGACCTCCGAGCCTTTTCTTTGGCCCATTTTGCCTGAGAAACAGAAGCTGCCTAATAGTTCTGCACACCTTGATATACTGTAGGGTGTTTGTCTCCTTAGGCCACATCCAATAAGCATTCCAGTTTATACAGCTAGGAGTTGGAACATAAGCATAATAATGATGATATGGTCAAAATACTGACTTGCCTAATAATTGTGTGCAGAGTGTATTTGTTCTATGTTCATGTTCTAGAGCTGTTAACTCAGCTCTCTCACATCTACGTTCAGTGCCCAAAGGTAATTTGGAATAGGTACATTCGTTTGTATTCAATCTAGACTATGTGGCGAACAACCAAAGGCAAATGTTATTCTGTAATAGGGTAGGAACACAGAACAAGGAAGAGCGTGCTCTATAAACACAGGCTGCTGCTCTACCAGTTTGGTTTGCACTTTCTTAAAATAATTCATCTGTTGGTTTGTGACTCGAACACCCATCCACACTTGAGCTTTGGGTGAAAATATAGAACTTTGCCCCATGTGAGCGTGTGCTTTTGAAGGATTAATGTTTCCAATAATCAAGTACATTACTATAAATAACATTGTGTCTTACAAATAAATGTCATGGTCAAAAGCAATTGTTGATATGTGAATGGTAATGTGTAGTAGTTTATGTTGTTGTATAATTTAGTTAATGGCTTAACACATTTCTGTGTATATATCATATAGGATGACATTCTACTAATGGGTAAAATCAGTGGATGAAAGGTTTGAAATGCAAAGGTGTTACGTTCCTAATTATAAATGTAACAATGAACCCATGAGACAGGAGGCATAAAGGTGGAGAGAGACCTACAGTAAGTTGAGGTGACTGTCAGTCATGTCTAACCTAGTGTATATAACCAAGGTTATATGTGGGTGAGAGTAAACCCCAGAGTGACTTAGCTAGCCCCTCCAGGAGAAACAAAAATAGGCGGAATACATCCTGAAAAGGTAGCAGACTGCTACGGCAATAAAACTAGTCCGCTACCATATACCGTAATAATAAATAGCAGCTAAGCAACCATAACAGGATTCCAGTAAACGCTAGTAAGCTATCACCAAAACCAGCTCCAATACAAACTTTCACACAGGTCGATATTCAACTGCTCTCCTGTTTGGAGAGCACACAAATGCGACCGTGCTACAGTATATATACACAGACACATCCACTTATGCAAACATGTACAGACGTGACAAAGTATACTGTAAAATATGACCAATGTTTCATCAGGAAAATAAATTGCACACTAATTTCCATTCACCACCATTATTATAGTTTCTGGATTTCTGAAAGTGCTAATGTATTTGGCCTTTGTAAGGCAGAGGTCATGTGTGCTCAAATGGTATATTCACTGTTTTGTTTTGTCTTGTGGTGGGACTTTTCATGAAATTAACCTGTACATGTAAGATTTACAGTATTTTATTTAACATGTCAGATGACCTCTACATTCAGTGTACATGGGAGTGATGTTTGTTTGTTATCTGAGTATCATTCCATGTCTACTTCTGTACTTCACTCCAACAGCTATGGCAGGACCACGACCAGTGGTGTTGAGTGGCCCGTCGGGCGCTGGGAAGAGTACGCTACTCAAGAAACTTCTTCAGGATTATGACGGAGTCTTTGGCTTCAGCGTGTCACGTATGTGTATTTTGTATGATTCCCCTGTTAACTAAGGACAACTGTCAGTTAGTAAAATCTACCTAGCTAATTGTGCGATGTCATGTTTTAGATACCACAAGGAACCCTCGACCCGGAGAACTGAATGGAAAAGGTGGGTAGCGTTTAAACTCGACTTTCTTTCTGCTCATCATCCTGCTTCATCTCTTAATTTGCCCGTATGGATTGGGCTGAATTCAAGTTTATATTAAAAGAAAAATGAAAAGATATGCATACCATGAATGGAATAAAGGCGACTGTTACTACAACAAAGGTGCAGGTTAAACGGTACATTATGCCCATTATATAAACTGTGTACATGATTACCACAATAACAGACGTGTATATAGTGTGGCCCTGTTAAAGTTACCATTAACGCTTTGCCAGTCTTTTCGGTCTCGAGTCTTCCGTTGAGGGAAGCTGATATAGGCAGGGTCTTGTTGGTGTCACACACCCTCCAGTTCTGAATGATCGTCAAGGCATTTCATCCTTTTATACCCATGTCTTTGCACTTAGGTTTCTTTAACACTCCTCGATGCTTACTATTGAGTGTTTTTGTATTGCAATTCACAGCCAACAAGGAAAACCAACAAAACTGCTAAATGTATCCTGACATGGTGAGATGTTTTTAACAATTGGAGGCCAGTTAACCTGGTGTTAGGTTTTGAAGATGATCTGAGCTAATGATTTGTTTTCAGGCACAGGATTGTTAGTGACACATTCACAGATGGTCAATTCATTGACACATAACAATTGGTATGTTTGGACACCGTTGGACACCTTGTGCTTCAGAACGGCTGTTAGAAAAAACCCATTCACCTATACGTCAAGGACTGGAGCTCTGCTTTTTTAAAAACTGATAGATTGGTCACAATGTAAGGAGTAACATCGCTTACAAATACATGTACAAAGGCGAGACGTTATTTTTCTCAACAACCAACCCCTTAAACACGAAACGGTGCTTTTGTTTTAGATTACCATTATGTTACACGGGAGGAAATGCAGGCCAGCATTGACAGGGGGGAGTTCATAGAGAGTGCAGTGTTTTCTGGGAACATGTACGGTACAAGCAAGGCCTCTGTGCAGGCTGTCAAAGACCAGAACCTCATCTGCATCCTGGACATCGACCTGCAGGGAGTCCGAGCGGTCAAGAACACAGACCTCAACCCGATCTATGTCACCATCCATCCTCCCTCCATGAGTGTCCTGGTGAGAACCAGCCACCATTTAAAAAACGGTTTCCTACAACACACTGTATATTATCAGTTGTATACATTCAACGACAATGTTTAAACAACATGGTTAGAAATGTGTAGTAACTGTCAGTTATTGTAATTTTTATTTTGACTTGAATCATTTTAGGAGAAACGATTAAGGGACAGAAAGACCGAGTCAGAGGAGAGTTTGCAGAAACGATTAGATGCTGCTAAAGTGGATATGGAGATAAGTGAGTCTGACTCAAGATTCGAGATTCAACAAACGTTTTCTGTTTATGAATCAATTACTAATCAGTTGGTAAAGGATGTTGTCTAAAGCATTGTTCTTCCTACCGTTTAGGCAAGGAGCCTGGCCTATTTGATGTAGTTATTGTCAATGATGACCTTGAGGATGCCTATGTGAAAATTAAAGAAGTCTTAATCGAGGTGAGTTTGGAATAATAAGATATTTGCTTTGTTTTCTGCCATTTCTTTTTTCACAGACATACATATGTATCTTTTTTGTGTGTATTTATGTACTTGGGCAAACAGTTAACCTGTTTAGTATTGACTTCAATCCAAAGTGTCAACCACAATCTACTTTTCTGTACAGGAAATCGAGAAAGTCCAGAAAATCAACTCGTCTTCCTAGGTGAGAAGCCTGACGTACATACTGGCCACTCCTTACAAAATGGCTGCACCCCATTCCAATCCGGAACATGCCTTCAGATGCTGGTGTGCAGAGGAATTCCATACAATATCTCTGACCCTGAACAAAGATGATAGACTTTTGAGTATGCAGTAAAAAATATAAAAAATATATTTTACTTTCTAATTTTACATATTGGGAAGATTTATGTAGGCTTTACGTTAACAAAGTACTGTAAATAGAGGTGCAATTGAACTATTCTTCAATTATATTTTTCTTTTGGCTAGTGGTAATGATTGTTTTACATATTTTGGTCCATAAACAAAAATACTCCATTAATGTTTAACTTTTGAGAGTATGTCTGTGATGTGTATGTCTGTGATGTGTATGTCTGTGATGTGATGCCGCTTTTATTTTGAAAGAGTACGAAGGGTTACTGTGAGTGTTTTCCACAATGTAATTCCTCCATCGTAGAAACTACATTGACTTCATCAACAGAAGGTGAAAGTAGCAAGGCTCATTCCAACTAGTGGAAAAACCAGTTGTCAGTGGACACATGTATGGTATGTTTGGAAATGTCATGGCTAGCTGCAAAACCTATGAATGTCAGCACATCTGAATGTTTTCTGCTGTATCTCATTACTCTCCGGCAGAACTTTCCTAAACGTTTGTGTGTGGCAAAAAATCCAAGGCACATTACCACAGCCAGTCAAAAACCTTGAATAGAACATCCATTACTTTTGTTTCCTTTTCATTCTTTTTAATGGACAGATTCTTGACTCAGTTTTGTCAACAACAGGCAGCTAATGGCCACAGCCAATCACAATGGGCACTAGTAAGCACATGCTAACAAATACAGGGAAGCACCATCCATGCATATTACAGCTGATCTCAGGAATTGACCACGCTACGGTTTTCTAAGGATCCTTTTCAGTACCTGTATTAGTGTGTGTAATGATATGTTTGAAGTATCCCAGTAGGTTTTCATTAGTTCACCAACATGATAGATAGAATGGCCATATTCATTCATTAATAGTATACTTCCATTTAGGATTTACTGTTAATCACTGTGTAACAAAATATCCTTTCTTGAGACGCAGTCTAACACCGTATTTATATGTGTTATTGTGTTTAGTTGCATTGTAAATGTGTGAAACTTTTATATTTTACATTTGGTTATTATTTTACAATCAGACATTATGTAAATCCATAATCTGCATTTGGACAGAGAATAACTGAAGTATGATTAACTGATAATTAAATAAATGGGGCAAGTAATTGTAATCTTCAAATGACAATAGAGAAAAGCTTAGTAAAGCACACAGATCATTTGCTTTAATTGAAACTGGCTACATCATGTAAAACGTTTACACTTGTCCCAGCAGCTGTGTTTGTCTTAAGTTTCTAGTCGGGCATGTTTGTATTTTGAAAATAATTGTTATACTGTATGATAACCAAGCAAATAAACATTTAGAAATTTAGACTGGGTACTTCAATTGTTTTAGTGCCTTGGGCAGGTCACAACAATAATTGGTTCTGAAATGAACAACTTACAAACAGTACAACCCTTTCCCAAAACATATTTGTGGAGAAATATAAATAATCTTAAGTGTGGGAGAGAAACCTTTTGTGATTTATATTCCCTATTAAAGAGTTTTAGTCTTAGTTATGTGTTTGAATGCAGTTTATTTTAATCTCCAATCGTCACAGCAAAGATATGGATTACAAATGTCAGTCGGACAAAGTTATCCTTAACTGTACAGGAGTACATGTTTATAACATCGATACTCAGGAGAATGTTCCTGAGGACATTTTAAATTGTAGATGTTCGGACCAATAAGGGTTTGTATATACCTTCAGGCATACTTTCTCTTGATCCTGTAACTTAGTATCACTGAGATACTGGATTGAAGATGAGTTGCAGAGAGGAATGTAATTTCCATAGGCACCTTTCATTTAGGGTGCCTTTGGTAATATTAACATGTACAAGTCTGTGTGGGATCTGATGGTTTGAAGAGGATTGATAGCTATGACAAAAGCATGATTTTAGAAAGCATTTTTCATATATAATCAAAACTCTGTGCATTGGTAATTAAGAAATAATAAGCTTTGGCTCCCATGACTCTTAAACTTCATAGAATAGCTTATTGTCCTCTATATAATATTATTTCACTTGTTAATTATTTCAGATTTTAAGCTGCTGTTATTAATGCTGTACATTGAATAGCCCTGTTGTCCATGTATTCTTGTGACAGATATTTTGCAACGCTTTCAATTCCTTGTTCTAAATGTGTATGAAGGGCGAAGGGCGTAAGAGCAGGAAGGATGGGGGACATGTCCACCCCAATAATAGAGGCAGGTAATGTGTGTCCCTCTCAATAGTTACCTCGCTCCTATGCCTTTGATGCCTAGTAACAATGTACCATATGTATTTTACAAGTCAAATAAATAAATGGTTGCATATTAATCCTTTTTTATTTACATAGTTATCATGGTTTAATAAATAGTTCAAGGCCAGGTACCTGACTTAAATATGTAAATATGTAATGTAAGAATACAGCTAGCAATAATTGTTGACTTGCAATTCAAATTGGTATTTCTTAGCCCATACACTTCTATCTGTAAAATCTCCCATATTACAGAATATTACATAAGCTAGAGGAAGACAAGTCTGCAATGTTCTGTGAAAACCTTGTGTCCCCAAAATAGACACGTTTCAGGAATAAAAAACAACACATTTTCCCAATTAACGTCCATAAAATGATGAAACTTTAGAATCTATTTTGAATGCATTTTCTTGGTAATACGGTGCAGTAGGTTCATGAAAGTGTTGGACTACATTCAGGAAGATGTCTGGTTTAAGGGTGAAAAAACTAATGTGAAAAGAAAAAATAGATACGCACCAGACAGGATATAAATATGAACATTTGTGAATGTATAACGAACTTACATGTTTGATAGAAGTGAACAAAATACGACAATAATGTTCATTAATTGCAATTAATTTATTTTAGTATATTCAACACTGGTAGTTCCCAACAATGCTATAAACCTACAAGCAGACAACCAAACATATTTATGTTTTATATTGAGATTTTTATCACACAAATATAATTAAATGCTTTTACAGGTTACACTACCCCATATAGTTCATAAATCCAGTGTGATACATGACCCACTCCAAACCAAGAACCTGTACTATTACATGAACTGTAAAATAAATTATGTTAATTGGAAAAACAATCGACTCAGCTTTCAAAAGTTAACTCAATCCATGCTATCACTTTTCTAAACATATTTCTGCAATGTTTTAATAAGCAACCAATATAATAATCTGAGGTTAATCCATTGTTCATTGCTTACAATCAATGGACAATGAAAAATGTACTTTCTATGATACAAATAATCTGGGAAAATATTAACTATCATATAGCTCCATGATTTGGATGTATATAATCTGACGTAATCAGAGGTCCTTTATGTAAGACCAGTTTAGCTCAGACTTCCAAACATCCACACTATACAGTTCATGGAAATGCTCTATCCATCTATCAATGTTAAAAGGAAAATGCCAGACATTCTTTCGCATAGAAGACAACAATATCTGAAGTACAATTATTTGTTTTCTTCTTTGTATTCTCCAGCAGTCAGTTTCTAATGAGGAGATTCAACTTTTCATAAAATCCAGAAACTTAATGAATGTTCTTTTGTAATTTCTCTGCCTTTTTTGTTTGTGCCTCTATACACATGCCTTTTAAGTCACTGGGTAATAGTCTGCTAAATAGCAGTATGTAATAATATCAGAGATTTATGTCTACTCTATGAAATCTGATCTCCATAACTACATCAGTGGTTCACAACATATAGTCTGATCTTCGTTGTAAGTCATGCAGTTAAGGTTCACTTTAACACCCAGATGGATGTCGCTATTGAGCTCCGGGAGCTCAGTGAGAGGGAACAACTGCTAAGGTGAACCGTACCTACAGCAACACTCTGTAGCAGGAACAAAATGGGTTGAGGCTGGGGATACGCTATCCCTTAGACCAGTGGTTCGTAAAGTTTTTTGGTTACTGTACCATCAACTCAATATTGACCTGCAATGAGAAACCCTGAAGTACACCCACTTGCATCTTCAACCCTTTCTGAGTACCCACAGACGTTCCACAGTTTAGTTGTAGACCTGAGCAGGCACACCAGATTAGGATTGTCAGCCAGTCATCAAGCCAATAATGAATTAATCAGGTGTGCTTGTTCAGGGAATGACTGGGTTCACCCAGGAAGAGGCTTGAAGACCTTTAGAGCAGTGTTTCTCAAACCTCTCCTGGGGGCCCCCAGACGAGACACAGTTTAACTGTAGCCTTAAACCATCAGATCAGATTTACTAATAAACACCATGTTGATTAGTAGATAAGTTGAATCAGGTGTGCTATCTCATGGGTAGTTCAAATACATGGACTGGCTGGGGCCCCCGAGGAGAGGTTTGAGAACCACTGCTTTAGACAACAAATCTCAAACCCTGGTCCTGGAGAGCTACATTACTGTAGGTTTTCACTCCAACCACACATAATATAGTTCAGCTAATCAACCAGCTAATTATTAAAATCAGGCGTGCCAAATTGGGATCGGAGTGAAAACAATCGGGACAGTAGCTCTCCGGGACTAGGGTTGGAGACCGCTGGCTTAGACCATTCATGACTTGCAGTGAAATGGTTCTATAAGCAGAATTCTCTTAGATACACATTAAAATGCCAAGAAAAAAAATCTACATTGGTAATAATATACCATACCAAGAGTCAGGCGATGGTAAAGAGTCATAGACTTCATAGCATGAAGAATCTATTAATGATAGTATGAGGTTATTGCTCCTAATTTAGGTTCCAACAACCTTTAAACGGTCAAAGATCATAACAATGTGTTTAATAAAGTCATAAATGTATATGTCATGTGGTATCTGTGGAATTACACTGTGTTTATCTAATGTTATCACTTAGATGAAGATGAGACTATATTTTAGGAGCCATTTATGCAGATCTGCAGGTAATGTTTTGAATTCCTACACTTTTGGTTCATAGATTTCTTCTCGCTTCTTCTCGGTTGTAAATATCAAATACGATGGCAAAACATCATTGTACAATGTCATCTTTGTTTAATTAAGGCATTGGATTATAATTTGCTGTTGAGATGCATATCTATGTCCAAACAGACATACTACTAGTGAAGGTGGATGGCCCTTGTTCACAGTGCTTTACACTGAAGTTCTCCTAAGGGACAGAAGTAGGCAAGTAAAGTCAACCATAAATTGAAGCCTGGATAGTAGAAAATGGCAGTTTGCCTAAACTACATATTCAACCCCCTGTTGATGTTTTGTCCTCATTTGCTTCAAAACGGAATGATCTGCCATTTGCAGTAAAACGCAATGTTAGAATATGACTCGTAACACTTACTGTCAGTAGAAATGTTCCCATTTAAGACTAAAACGGCTCTTGTATGTTTCATTAAATAACAACAATCTGCTCTGTGTAAATCCAGCTACATGTACGTAATCACACGCTAGGTTATTGGTTTTGATACGGGCTTTCCTTGCTAATCTGAACAGTGACTGGTTTGCCCACTGATGTGTAAACCTTGGTTTTGTAACTTTGCTGGCCACCCTTGACTCTCTGCACCTCAGAGCAGTATGATGGCTTGACCTCCAGCTTGGCGTGGCTGACCCTGATGGGAATCTCCCTTCTGGACTGGCCTTCAGTACTGGGGTGTGAGGTGGCTGGGAAGAACACGCTGCCTGAGAGATGCTCTCTAAACCGGCTGAAGAAGCCAGGTCTGGGCGCCTCCCTGGGCACCACTACAGGCCTCCCCACGTTGAGCAGCACCGGCTGGCCGACAGCAGATCCCCCGATCTCCCTCTGGAGCACTGAAATCTCACATGGCTTCTCGTCACGGGAGGAAGAGCAGTCGTTGGGGGAGCCGTAGGTCTCCCCCTCCCTGGGGATATAGTCCTCCAGGTCTTCCAGGGTAAGAACACGACCGCCCTGGGTCAGGATCTTGGGCTCTAGTTTGCTAAGTGGCTCGTCTTCAACGTCATCATCCGGTTCTTCGACGATGGCCTCTTGCTGCTCTTCTGGCAAGTCCTCATCCACTTCCTGTTCGTCAGGGACTAGAACAGATGCGACATGGCAGATGTCTCCACTGAGTCCAGAGGTCACCTCAGACCCAGCCACAACCGCTTTGTCGTGGTCGTCTTCATCCCAGGACAGACCATGAGCCCCTTGCATCTCCACCAGCTTGTTGTTGGAGTTGTTGGCATTGGGGTTGGGGGCCCTCCGTGGCCGTGTGGAGGAGGGGGTGCTCACCCTCTCTAGTCCGGCTGGGGATACCCCTCTCCTCCTGGGTGGCCGGGGCAACTTGTTCACCTTGTATTCAATGATTTCCTCTACCTCCACCCACTTGTTGTCTGTGGCCCTGGCCCCAGCGGCTCCCTCGGGCTGGGTGACGTACACCGTGGGGATGGTGGTCTTCCTGCTAGGGGCAGCCTGCCTCCTCTGCCTGGCTAAGCCAGTGGGGGTACTGGGGAGGTCTGGGGTGGATGTTTCTGAGCGGTTCAACCCAGATGGAGACATGCCGCGTCGCTTCATACGGGTGTTCTTCACCACTGTGGTTATGGTCTCCTCTCTGTAAAGGTTGACAGCATTAGGGGAATATCTCACAAGGAAAGACCAGGAAACATTAGAGGAATATCTCACAAGGAAAGACCAGGAAACATTAGAGGAATATCTCTCAAGAATAGACCAGGAAACATTAGAGGAATATCTCTCAAGGATAGACCAGGAAACATTAGAGGAATATCTCACAAGGAAAGACCAGGAAACATTAGAGGAATATCTCACAAGAATAGACCAGGAAACATTAGAGGAATATCTCACAAGAATATACCAGGAAACATTAGAGGAATATATCACAAGGAAAGACCAGGAAACATTAGAGGAATATCTCACAAGGAAAGACCAGGAAACATTAGAGGAATATCTCACAAGGATAGACCAGGAAACATTTGAGGAATATCTCACAAGAATAGACCAGGAAACATTAGAGGAATATCTCTCAAGGATAGACCAGGAAACATTACAGGAATATCTCACAAGGAAAGACCAGGAAACATTAGAGGAATATCTCACAAGAATAGACCAGGAAACATTAGAGGAATATCTCACAAGAATATACCAGGAAACAGAGGAATATCTCTCAAAGATAGACCAGGAAACATTAGAGGAATATCTCACAAGAATATACCAGGAAACATTAGAGGAATATCTCACAAGGATAGACCAGGAAACATTAGAGGAATATCTCACAAGAATATACCAGGAAACATTAGAGGAATATCTCACAAGGATAGACCAGGAAACATTAGAGGAATATCTCACAAGAATATACCAGAAAACATTAGAGGAATATCTCACGGGGATAGACCAGGAAGAATTAGATCAGTAGAACAGAGGGTGTGAGAGAGAAACTCAGTGTAAAACTGATTAAACAACTTGTTGGCATGCTGTTTTCACACTGGTCTGACATTAGCGAGAGGTTAATTAGCATATAAACACACTCAAAAGCAAAGTGGACTAGTGGACTCTTGTCTTCTCATACAAACATGTCATGAGATATTCTGTGATGGTACGCAAGCTAAGGAAAGTGGTCAGACAGAACAAATGACAACTCTTTGTAATCCATATGAATTCCATATGTTGGTTGATTGGAAGTTATACTGTGTGTGTTTAGGGCTGAGTAACTCACACTCAGGGTTCAAATACTGCATGGCCATGCATATAGGAGCCCAAAGGGGACACGCACACACTTCCATGCTTCTAGCTTGCATCAATCTGGTCACACTTACATGATGATGGTTTTCTTTGGTAATTTTGTCTCCTGCTCTGTGACTATCAAGAAAGCAGGATGAAGTTTATAGAGTTAGCCAAAAACATTATTTAGCTAATGTCTAAAGCGAAAGTCTACATAACCTAAATTGTCGATGAACTGATAGCTTATCTTTTCTAAATTGAATTATTGCAGGTAATGGAAATGAAAGCATATATTTTCCCTCCCTTTCCCTTCCCATACTTGAATGACCCGGTAAAATATGATGAATGATGAAACTAGTAAACTAATGGTCAGTGCGAGTACTGTAAATGAGATTATTCTTACCTTCAATGGTGATCGCCTGCTCTCCTCTTGTAGCCACAGCAGAAGATAGACACAGATCTGCTGCACATTTAGCACTGCCCAGCCGATTGGATAACTGGGTTGGGCAGGGAGAAAAATTATTATTAAATTTGGGGGGTCTGTCGCTGCATTGCAGGACAGTCTACATCACAATGGTCATGGGTTCGAGCCTGACCATGGGTTCTGACTTTCCCTGGGCCTCCGGCACGAAGCAGTGCAAAATTGGCATAGCGCTGCCCGAAATTTGGGTTAGATTTGGGTTCTCTCTCCTACCACGTCGCTCTCCAGCGACTCCTTGTGTTCAGATTGAGTGCCTGTTAATTCAATCGCGGAAGTATAGTCGGTGATCGTAATCATCCCGTGCGTGATCTGACTAAAGGCTTCCATGTTGGGTGAACAGTAGCAGTGCAAAAGAATTGGTGACATGTGGTTGGATGAACCAGGTGCGCACCTCTCGTCATCCTCCAGATCTGTACAAGGAGTAGCGGAGCTGCTGACAAGGCAGGAATAAAGAGGGAATTGGGAAGGAGGAAAATCTAGAAATATGTTTTTTCTTAAGAAAGAGCAAAACCATGTATGCAAAACAACCACTTTGAGCTACACAAGACATGACAGAATTCTAGAAATGTTCACAAATTAACAAAAGAAATAACAACAAATATTTACATTATTGTTTTAAATCACTACCACTATAAAAACCAGGGAGCTATTTTGACAGTGTGATAATGTATCATGGCAGTGACTAGTAGATGGTAAAACCTCTGTTATCTCTTTAGGCATGGCCAAGTTAATAATTATGGTGTGAATAATGTATGAAACTACCCAGACGCCCATCAATAATAGTTGTCCTATAATGAGCTGCAGACAAAAAGGTAACTTATCATTGATGACAGCATCACTCCATTGGGAATTTTTTACAGAAAGATCTTTTATTGAAAACTGTTTTAAAATCTATAGCGAGTGTTGGAAATGATTATTTCTTAACGGGAATGAGGAATTCTGGAAAGAAAGATTAAAAAGGTTTTGCACAATCCAAGTGTACAAGGCTTTCGCCCAAGAAGATCTTTCCAATACACTTTGGCTAAGAGGGGAAAATACCTGTTCAACCTATTTATATTTGTGTTTTTTATTGATATTTAAAAGAAATTGGTTAAAAAGGTAAATTATTATGAATTTGACTGTACATGCTTTGGTTGGGTATTGGTGATTTGTAGCCTCACCTCACACTCGTAGTGTCCCAGGTCTCTCTCTGTAGGGCTTTTAATGACCAGCACTAGGACTCCACTGCGGGACTCAGTGTAGGTCTGGTACTTCTCCTGGTCAGTCAACAGCCGGCCCTCCTTGAACCACCTGGCCCAGAAACATGGATAGTAAATCGGAGCCCTTTAACATTTACATAAAAACAGTTGTACTGACTGTATACTTATTCAGAAGCTATTAAAGGGATACTTCACCCTACAGCTATCTGGAGGTGCTAGTAGCCCCCCCCAGACATTTGTAGAACAGTGAGATATGTTTCACCCATGCCTGGCTAGTGTAAGAGCAAGATTTGAAATTTCGCGGGGAATTTTCACACGCTGACGTCACGGTGGAAATCCAATGGACCTTGGAGATAGGAAAAATGAATACAGGCGTGTATTCGGTCGCGAAAATAAGCATCCCTGTTAGACTGATCGGGCTTTTAAACCTACTCTCTTAAAGCCTCGGTTGTCCTTGATTTTTTAAGCTATAGCTTGTCTTTCTGTGACGTTTCAATCAGCCGTTTTAATGCTAAACAGACGAGGTGGTATGATTTTTTCAGTATGTAGAGAATTACATCGCGGACTTCCTTGTTCCAAGCCCCGCCCACCCGGCAGGTCCTCTAGATTCTGTGAAACAGTTCGTAACCACAGTCGCTGGTAACACAATTGCTACTAAATTAGGATTTGCAGATGAGGAATTTTACAACTTGCTTTTACATTCTGAGTGACATCCAACCAACATGTTTGTGCCCGAGTACACCGAAGAACATTTACAAC
>JACXGM010028588.1:0-13986 GCA_016801145.1 Umbra pygmaea | reverse complement strand
TCATCCTGTGCCATATTCACTGTGTATATTTGTTGGAAATGAATTTTACATATCCAAAAATGTCAAGGTCTTTTCTTTAAAAAAACATCAACCATATGTTTGTACTTGCCTCAGGTCCAGTGTAACAAGAGTTTAACTTTGGGTATGTTTTTTTAGGCAGAATTTGACAATTAGGGGGCGAGGCTTAAGAGGTTAAAGGTCACTCACTGAAAAAATATAGTTGCCAAAGTAGAAATGCTAACCAGGCATTGATTTTAAGTAATCTAATCAGTTTTGTAATATGTTTTTTTGTGATGAAGTGATAGATAGCTATAAGTAGTGGCATGTATGTCAAAGTATGTCAATATACTAGTAAGTGGCTTGTTAGCATAAATTGTCTCACCTACCTCTCACATTACACACCCTGGATTTTCCAGAGCCCTCTACCTCCACACCGTGGACTGTTTTAAGAACTGACTCCGAAAAGCACACTAGTAGATATTACACAAATTACAAAGTTTGATTATGAGACAGTTGGATTTCCTCGACTTGTTATGGGGCTTTTCCATAAAAGTGCTGCGCCGTGCGATACCACTCATATCATGTGTTGGGTTGTGTACCCATCAATCCCTAGACTGTTTTTTCATATTTTTTAAATATCAAGAAATACAGATTTGACAGCTATATAATATAGGGTCCCTCAAAGAGGAATAACGGTAGCCTACTCTTATCACCAGCAAAATGAAGATGAAATACTTCTCTATGCAAACAGTTGTATGAATCAGAATTTCAAGTTGCCTGCTATTATTGTTCAGTCTATCGTTTCATTTATATTATCTGTAAATTGTTGAGATATATACAATGTTTTCCTCTACGCATTGTATAGCATAATAGAATGAATTCTCTCTCTCCCACTGTCATTCAAATTTGCTTTCATTTACTGTCATTCAAATCTGCGCAAATCATTCTCTGATTGGTTGTGGAAACATTATTGGCCTGCCCCTGTATACATGAAGTAAAGTCCACCCGTATTCATAACTATTTATTCCCAGACAAGATTGTGCATTGTGGCATTTAAATGGATGTAATTAAATGTCTCCTGAAAAACAATTTAAAGAAACGCAATTGCAATGAAAAACTGCACAGATGTTGGCTTGATTGCGTTAGCCAGTGTCGTCAGTAAAGTACGACGAGTAGGCTTTTTGATGTTGACAGGGTGGAGTCTGTATCAACCAAAATGCCATAAACAAATTAATCACTAAAGCAGACTTGAAAACGTGTGCCATTTCATTTAAATTATACTGTATATAAGTGTTCAGACTTTGTTGTAAACTATCTAAATCATTAGTTTGATATTAACTATTTGTGTGGCATACATGGCAAAAGTAATTTGTAGGGTATAAGTGGTGTGGGGTACGTTAATGTTAGATGATAACCGCATGACTCGCAACCATTTTCTTTTGCTAAAAATACAAATTAAAAAATGTATTTTCACAAATAAAATGTTGCCAACTGTTTTATAAGCACATTAATGAACTCCAGCTTCTCACACCGTTGAGGTGTGCAGTTATTCATTGGCAACGCACAGTCTGTCATGTGATAATGCTTACATAATTACACAGACACAAACAAAGGATGACTATGGAAATCAAAATGACAACAAAATACTGAGCAATGAACAAAGGAAACTTGTGCAGGATGGCGCACGCCTGGATAAATACAGTTTGCATAAACTGGCAGAAATTGTGAAATTTCAGCATTGATTTTTACAATAGGACTGTTTATGCAAAACATCTGACTGTTATGTAAACCCAAACTCACACAACAGATGAACGTCAACGAATTGACCTTTAATATACTGTACGTGTCAATGATTAAATATTATTTTTCACATGCCATTTTCCAATCCTAAATAAGTATGCTTTTTCATAAATATACAGGGCACACACCAAGTATTGTCTGTGATATCACCGGATATACAAGCAGAGGTTTGCGCGAGGAAAATAGAGTTTATGTTAGTTAATTTTAAGCACTACGACACCCATCTGTACTCTTTCATTAATTCCCATGCATTCTATCTGCAGTGAATACTGTCCTGTATTACATGCATTTACTCATCAAATTAATCTACTCAGAGTGTAGAATGGAGCAAAGACTTTAATGTCTTAAAGCAGAGTTGTCTCTGCAGAGAAAAGCTATAATAATATATAATAATAACATAACATTCATTTTTATACAGAAAATGATGTCACAACAGAAAACGTAATACTGAATTCCTATTGGCCCAATATATAGCATTAGTTTAAATCTCACCAATGGCTGCAACCTTGCATTCAACATAACTAGTACTGGTTAACTCGGCGCCCACATTGGTATCACTTCTTATTGAGACAAAAAGGCCTTAGACAAATATCTGGCTGTTCTCCACTTGGTCAAGCTGGCCTTGGTTTACATATATTGCATTTCAAAGACATCCTATTTTCTTAGAGTTAAATTAGCCCTGTTGGCCGCATTCCTACAATGGAGCAAATCTACATTTTACAGTGAAACAATCTTTCATATTTGTCATTGTCACAATCCCAGAATAACTTCGATGTATAATATTCACATGGTCATAGCTCTTAGGGAATACAAAACAATATAGAAGAACATTTATAGAAACATAATAAAACTCTTCTAGACATTTTAAAGTATTTAGTAAATGATGATCCTGACTAATGTTGATAATTGAACAGAGATGATGTATTAATTATACAGGAACCTCAATGTAATGTGTGGGATTCTTTTACTCATCATCGGTACATTATTTTTATTGCATATTTTCTCAAAACTACTTCTGCACCAGCTACACATACACACATACACACATACACACATACACACATACACACATACATACATACACACATACATACATACATACATACATACTTTATTGATTATGCTCTGTTAATTACTATGACAAGTAAAATACTTCTATAATACATATAATATATAATAGTTGTTTGAAATGGCCATAAGGATAGTGATCATATGAACCCATTAATTATCAAATACCGGTAGTTGTTTGGCTCCTTGGTAAACCATACCTACTAACAGAAATCACCCAGATGGCCCTGATAAGAAGTTTACATACCCTTGAATGTTTCGCCTTGTTACAGACACACAAGGTGACACAAACTGGTTTAAATGGCAATTAAATTAATTTCCCTCACCTGTGGCATTTTCAATTGCAATTAGTGTCTGTGTATAAATAATCAATGAGTTTGTTAGCTCTCACATGGATGCATTGAGCAGGCTAGATACTGAGCCATTTGGAGCAAAAACTGTCAAAACACCTTGCAAATGCCAGTAAGTATGGTACTGATTCAGGGATCTCAATACCAAGCCAAGGTCAGGTAGAACAAGAGATTTCAGCCAAAACTGCCAGAAGAATTGTTCGGGATACAAAAACACAGGTAACCTCAGGAGACATACAGGCTGTGCTGGAAAAAGACATTGTGGTTGTTTCAAGGAGCACATATCAACAAAAATGAGCTGCATGGTTGGGTCAAAGAAGCCTTTACTGCGCCAATGCCACAAAAGTCTGGTTACAATATGCCTGACAACACCTTGACATGCATCAACTTCTGGCACACTGATTTGGAGTGACGAGTACAAAATTGAGCTTTATGGTATATAAATGCTCGGTTTGGAGAGGGATCAACAACGCCTATAGTGAAAAGATTACCATCCCTAACTTGAAGCATGGTGTTTGCTCATGTTTTGGGGGTGTGTGAGCTCTAAAAGCATGAGGAACCTTGTGAAAATTCATGGCATGATAAAAGCATCATGTTATCAGACAATACTAACAATTTGCATTCTTCTGCATGAAAGCTTGACAAGACATTCCAGCACGACAATGATCCTAAGCACAAGGCCAAGTTGACCCTCCAGTGGTTACGGGAGAAAAAGGTGAAGGTTCTGGAAAGGCCATCACAGACTCCTGACCATTACATAGAGCCACTCTGGGGAGATCTCAAATGTGTGGTTCATGCAAGATGAACAAAGACTTTGCATGACCTGGAGCCATTTTGCCAAGACGAATTGGCAGCTATACCACCTGCCAGAATTCAGGGCCTCATAGACAACTATTACAAATGACTACACGCTGTCATTAATGCTAAAGAAGGCAATACACCATATTTAAAACTGAGGGTATGCAAACTTTTTTGCTGAGGGTATGCAAACAGGGGTCATTTTTATTATTTTCTTTGTTGCCATGTTTTCTCCTATGAATGTGCTATCCTGTTATGCCCTACAGATATGAATCCCATGAGAAATAAAAAAATATTTTTCTGGCTGCTCACTCATGTTCTTTGAAAATTGGTACATCTATTACAAATGCTCCAGGGATATGTAATACTTTTTAGCATGACTGTAGCTGGGCGAAACCAATGCTAATAGAAGTTCTAAAAACTTTAGACACATACATGAACTGATGTATGGAATTGGGTGCGTGGTGACAACATCAACCAATGACCGACACTGACAGGGGAAACAGAGGGAGCTCAATAAATGTACTAATTAGTGAAGGAAACTGGGTGTGTGCAATAGAAGAAAAATCCATGACCTGTTGAAGGGAGTTGATGAATACAATCTCAATGGGTTGCTAGAAATTATTGTATTCTTACTACCAACTCCAAACGTTGGTGCGGGGGGGCATGACATTAACAATAATAAATAGATACTTGTTTGGTCATGTTTGTGATTGCACAAAAACTATTATACAAAATAATTGTATGCTAAGCTTTCTTAAAGGGCTTCAAAAGAACATACTTTTGGGTTCTTTTACATTTTGTTTCATTTACAATTGTCAACTTTCTTTATTGAGTATACAATATATACAATAAAGCTCAGGATTATTGTCCTTATATTTGTCCCTCAACTTTACCAAGGGTGTCATTCGTTATACCTGATGGAAAAATTCCTCCCAAAATTCTGTTGAGGATTACAGCATATGTTAACGGCAAATTACAAAGATTAAAACAATGAGATCAGAATATGCCACACAATTGGCAATGTAGCTGGAATTAAGAATCTTGAAACCATAAATATCCCACTTCTGCACAACCACCAGGTAGGTACCGAGATGCAGGGAAGGTGGTACATCCCTGTACATTTCACTGAAAATGCCTGCACCTAGGCTTGGAATGACAACTGATGTGCTTTTCCATGTCTACTTCCAACCTAAAGGCTGTAGTATTTCCCTAACGCAGGTGACCTTATAGGAAAAATAACACTATCTTGCTGAAAAGGGTCTTCTTTCGATTTAGCTGTCAACATCTGTAGCCGTTAGATCAATTCATTCATCACCTACTCTATAGAGTATACCCTATTAGGCTGCTAATTTCAAATAATAACTAAACTTTTCTAACCTAAAATCAGATACACAAATCACATTCACCAAAAGGAATTTCAGGAAGCCATACTTCAAAGGTTTTTACATTTTCACAAACCCTTTTATAAAAAATGCTTAAATATAAATGCACGAAAACAGATGACAGATGAGCATTACTTAGTCAGAACCGTCCATCTGATCTGAATTGAGCAAAAACAAAATCAAGCACATTGTGTTACAATATTTATTATGGCTTGGTTTCCAAGGGAACCCAAAAAAGCTCAGTGTGAGAAAGAAAGGATACAAATACGCTGCGATATCTAAGGCTGCTCTCCAATCAGAAGCACACCATATCACTTTTAAGGTGTGATAAAGAAGGCAGGTAGAAGCGATGAGAAAACCATAATGCATCAGCACATTCTGTATAACGGACAGACCAGAGCCACTGTGCCATGGTGCTGTTAATAATAGATGCTAAAGGAATGTCAACACCTCCAGAAATCTTTACACACAGTGAACATTCCTTGGGATTTACTTGGGCTTACTTGTCAATCTACAAATTGACTTTCCTAACTGTCCAAGTAGATTTCCCCTCATACTTTTATTATTGATGGAAAACAACATTTGCTGGGACTACTGTGTGTTTGTGTGTGTGTGTGTGTGTGTGGGGGGGGGGGGGTTAGCTGCAGTATTATAGTTGAATAGCAGACAGTTGTTTATCATTTTCTAACCACCGGTATTTTGAGCCCAAACGTATTCTCTCTCTTTCTAGTTTCCTGAATGATTGACTTGAAACTGTGAAAAAGGCATAGCATCCTGGTTGAACCTGAAAAGCAACATTTTCCCTGACTATGTCATCACAGATGACAGATCTGCATCCCTGACTTTACCATGTCCCGGCTCCGAGCTGTCCTAGCATCATACCTCCTGCTGTTGCCTTCAGCGTTGGCAAATCTCATTAGGCTTCACTTACGCATTCATTTGCATAATCCATTCCTATATTTTGCGGCTTCAGACACTCAATCTTCTGTAATTACATATACATCAAGGCTGGCACATCAGCAACTGGAATAGGCAGCTTGTATTGTTGCAGAATACCACTGTGTGCATTCCATTAATAAAAAAAGATTTGTTGAACTGAGATCTGTTGTATTTTTTTGACAGGTGTGTGGTCCTTCTATGAGGGGTCCTGGTACCGTTTGATCTAGAAAAAGATGACCTCTTGCGGGCCCCTCTATGATTGGTGATTTACAGCAGAGGCAGTGAGGGGGTGGGGGTCATGGATGTATGGTGCCGTATCTACACAGCATGTGAGTTGGGGATATTCAAAGTTCAGGCAACTTGTCTCAGGCCCTTGAGAGCACTTTCAAGTTTGAAAGTGAAGAGAACGCTTTTGGATTACTGATGCGGATGTTCTGCTTTAGAATTAGTCCTGAAGCACTGATGGACTCCATAATGTGAGGACTTCATTGGAAGTGTTTACTGATGAATTGCTCTAGGAAAAGGCCTTGATGAAGACAGACACAACACTCCTTTCCCTACTAAAAAGCCATGTACAGCAGAGGTGGCTGACACGATTGAACTAGCAAGTTTATATTAATATGGTTCGTTTTAATCCAAAGTAAGACACAAAGTACCACAACAAAACTGGAGCATGCTCTACAAGGATAAATGAAGAGGATGGAAAACTGGTGAGAAGAATAGCAATTTGGCAGCATTTTAGAAACTTCAGGATAATACATTTTATTTTTAAAAGTTGCCTCGCAAAATATGCCTTTTAGGAATATCACATCCTTTGGACTAGTATTTCACATTTAGTTTGACGCCACATTTCTTTTCACTCAAATCAATATCTATTACATGTCTGAGAGGAATATAAACTACCAATAAACATGTGCTTCATCATCAACTAACTACACTTCTTTAATAACAATAAAAAAAGAACATGGGTGCAAAATGAATGGCTATCACAAGCTGTTGATAAATCATTGAAACAAAACATTCACAGCGGAGTGTTAAATAGCTCCGTTTACGTAAGTGAGGTCACTGCTATTGTGCTGTACACTAAGTATCCACCAAGTGTACCAATTAGCACATTAGCCAAACCCTCTGTAAAGTAATTGCTGCATGTTTTCATTAGAGCCCCAGGAACTCATTACTGGTTTATCTGAGCAGTTCCACTGTAATTGATTCAAAACATATCCTGATCACATCAAACCAGCACATCGCCATCATACCCCATTATCTCGCCCTGTTCCGACTCACTGCACATACAGAAACGTCGGAGGGGGAGACGAAAGAGAATCAGCGAAAACAACATGCACGGGGACCACACTATCCAGAGACAAACCCCTTATTACACCTACTGCTGAGGTTGAAATGGCTTAATTGTTTTTGCAGATGGAACAGGCCCAGGCTGTGTGTTGAAATGGAGAACAGCGTGTTATATTCTACAAAACATGCCCTACTCCCTTCTGTCAGGCTGATCCAAAGTGGAGCAGCAGGGTAGCCGAGCGGCTAGAGCGTCTGACCAGTAACACCAAAGGTTGCAATATCGAATCTCAGAGCCAGCAAGGCAAAAAATCGGTCATTCTGTCCCTAAGCAATCACTCTCAGGTTGTTGTTGCAACTGAGCAAGTGTCCGCAGGCAAACAGAGAAATTAAGGCTGAGAAAAAAATAGAAGGATACGATCGCAGGGTCACCGAGAAGTGACTTTATGAAAACATGCAACCTTTTCTGACGTCCTATGACCTAAAACATGCAGTAAAGTTGAAACAATCCATCATGTCAATATAGCCTGGTATCCCTCCTAGGAGGGTTGTGTTGAGGATTACAGTGGTGGGGAATGGTAATAGGAGGTAACACTGCACAAGCCTGTTAGCTGCTAAGGGAAGGAGAGTGTGTGACTGGAGGACCGGTGTTCTCGGGAGATGGATCCTGATAGTGTGCTCTCACCAGAGAGACTGCGTTACAGCTGTCACTCATGCGGCTTCTCTGTGGGGATGGTGACTGATTATGCTAGCAAGGTAACCCATGCATGCATGCAGAGACAGAAACATGCAGACCAATACATGTACTATATACAGACACAGGACAGAGACACACACGTGGCAAAAAAAGCACATGAACCCTTTGTAATTAGATGGATTTCTGCATATATTGGTCATAAAATATGATCTGATCTTCAACTACAGTAAATCACAATGATAGACAAGCACAGTCTGCTTAAAATAATAACACACAAATCAAATTGTTCTTGTCTACATTGAATACTTCATTTAAAAACTCAGTGTAGAGTGGAAAAGGCAGAGCCATTGAAAGAAAGAGTTGCGTCAATGGAGGGTAAAAAATGCTACAGTCACGTGGTACGGTCACATGGTTCATGGGTCTCTCAAAAGTTCCAAGTGGGGGATTTTAATACATTGAAATCTATGGGAGCAGCTGTAACAACCGCAATTTTTGGTATGATCTATAATATGAAAGCTGTTTAAAGTGCAGTAAATAAAAAATGTTGATTGTCTGTAATATTTACAACATAGCATTGCAGCATATTATGGTTAAATTCACATGAAATTAGAAGGTTAGAATGGCTAATGGCGGGTTGCCCCCTATTAGTCATATTGATGCTGCTAAAGCTAGCTATTGTGGTAGTATTTTATAAGAATGGATGATTTTTATAAGAAAGACATTGTATTTGTATGTATCACAAACACACACACACACACACACACACACACACACACACACACACACACACACACACACACACACACACACACACACACAATCAGTATGGTAGACAGTATAATTATGAATTTACTATAAGAACATCTTGTGATGGAATAGTGTCAGAAATGCTTCAAGCTGTAATAAAAAATTCATTTATTTGGACTACCATCAAATGTACTAAATGGTAGGGGCCTAGAAATTTTTATAAGGTCCTGGAACTGTGCCACTATTGTCTATATAAGTCAAACCATATTATTAACATAAAGGAGTGACCAGCTGATGTCAAAGAATAAGTTATATTGGGAAGTTTGGGAAAAGCCCTCCAGAGGGGTTGGCATAAAGTGACATCACGTGTGATACAGTGCCTTGCGTAGAGGCCCCTTGAACTTTTCGACCTTTTGCCACATTTCAGGCCTCAAACATAAAGATATGAAACTGTAATTTTATGTGAAGAATCAACAACAAGTGGGACACAATCATGAAGTGGAACGAAATTTATTGGATATTTCAAGCTTTTTTAACAAATACAAAACTGAAAAATCGGGCTTGCAAAATTATTCAGCCCCCTTAAGTTAATACTTTGTAGCGCCACTTTTTGCTGCGATTACAGCTGTAATTCGCTTGGGGTATGACTCCATCAGTTTTGCACATCGAGAGAGTGAAGTTTTTGCCCATTCCTCCTTGCTAAACAGCTCGAGCTCAGTGAGGTTGGATGGAGAGCGTTTGTGAACAGCAGTTTTCAGTTCATTCCACAGATTTTCGATTGGATTCAGGTCGGGACTTTGACTTGGCCATTCTAACACCTGGATAAGTTTATTTGTGAACCATTCCATTGTAGATTTTGCTTTATGTTTTGGATCATTGTCTTGTTGGAATACAAATCTCCGACCCAGTCTCAGGTCTTTTGCAGACTCCATCAGGTTTTCTTCCAGAATGGTCCTGTATTTGGCTTTATCCATCTTCCCATCAATTTTAGCCATCTTCCCTGATCCTGCTGAAGAGAAGCAGGCCCAAACCATGATGCTGCCACCACCATGTTTGACAGTGGGGATGGTGTATTCAGGGAGATGAGCTGTGTGCTTTTACACCAAACATAACATTTTGCATTGTTGCCAAAAAGTTCGATTTTGGTTTCATCTGACCAGAGCACCTTCTTCCACATGTTTGGTGTGTCTCCCAAGTGGCTTGTGGCAAACTTTAAACAACACTTTTTATGGATATCTTTCAGAAATGGCTTTCTTCTTGCCACTCTTCCATAAAGGCCAGATTTGTGCAGTATACGACGGATTGTTGTCCTATGGACAGACTCGCCCACCTCAGCTGTAGATCTCTGCAGTTCATCCAGAGTGATCATGGGCCTCTTGGCTGCATCTCTGATCAGTCTTATCCTTGTATGAGCTGAAAGTTTAAAGGGACGGCCGGGTCTTGGTAGATTTGCAGGGGTCTGATACTCCTTCCATTTCAATATTATCGCTTGCACAGTTCTCCTTCGGATGTTAAAAGCTTGGGAAATCTTTCTGTATCCAAATCCCGCTTTAAACTTCTCCACAACAGTATCTCGGAACTGCCTGGTGTGTTCCTTGTTCTTCATGATGCTCTCTGTGCTTTCAACGGACCTCTGAGACTATCACAGAACAGGTGCATTTATACGGAGACTTGATTACACACAGGTGGATTCTATTTATCATCATTAGTCATTTAGTCATCATTAGTCATCCAACATTGGATCATTCAGAGATCCTCACTGAACTTCTGGAGAGAGTTTGCTGCACTGAAAGTAAAGGGGCTGAATAATTTTGCTCGCCCAATTTGTCAGTTTTTTGTTTGTTAAAAAAGTTTGAAATATCCAATAAATTTTGTTCCACTTCATGATTGTGTCCCACTTGTTGTTGCTTCTTCACAAAAAAAAATATTTTTTTATCTTTATGTTTGAAGCCTGAAATCTGGCAAAAGGTCGAAATGTTCAAGGGGGCCGAATACTTTCGCAAGGCACTGTATATGAGAAACCCTTAGATTTGGAGTCCGCTTGACCCAGGGGAGTGGACTCGGCATTACTGATCTGTCATTATGCTGATATGTCATTAAAGTCTTTTGGATTCCCAAAACCTCTTGTACAGTTTCTCTGTTTTGCAGGACAGGAGGAAACTGTTGGGCTTCTCCCACCATGACACTATTCACTGTATCATACCTCGAAACATCACTGTTATCTTGTTTACTTTTTGTACTTTCAGATAACGTCAACAAAGGTAAATATTGATCCATTCAGATTCTATTTAAGTGCTTCGAATCAAATGACTGACGGCAGTTGAGGGCAAACAAGTGTACAGCAAACATGATGATCAGTGTACTGTCATTTATTACAAAATAAGTTACTTGAGAGCAATGCAAATGTCATCAATTTATGTTCAGTAAATGGGTGTTCTTCATTTAGTATACATTTACTGTACTGTTGCACACAGAGGCTTATACTTAAATACATTAAATATGCAATAAAATGACAATAAAAAAGCTATTGCATTAATTTCAGGGTGCATCAATGCCCAATTTAAGAGTACATAGTGAAATGCACTTACCGTAGAGTACTCAGTTTAGTTTTTAGGCATGGACATTAACATTTTAATAAAGCATGTATTGGGCATATTCTAATGTCTTTCTTGTAGCCAGCTTCTTGTACAATGGTTGGATGTGCAGCATGGGGGTGTACCGCCCGCTCAGAGAAGGGGGTTAGGATGTTTGGCTTCCCTGCAGAAAGTGAGAGAAGAAATGTTTAATCAAAGTGAGCAGGAGTAATTGGACTATCACAGGAGACGCTAACAACAAGAAATTGGTAGTGATGTGAGGATATTGTATTCAGTAGCATTTATAAAATACCCTTCATTTTAAACATCATATATCTTGCAATTAACAACTACACAATGAGATATTTTATGGTATGTTCTTGGATTATTGTTATCATTACTATTACATCCAATTTCTACAATGTCTACAATAAAATCAAACTTACATTGCCTAAAATATATTTACAATACAACCCAAATGTAATTCTTGTTTTAAAGTAATTGACTTCGACTGTACTGTACTATAATAGTTTTAAAAACCAGAATAGGCTAACGTGTTAACTGTTGACGTTAGCTAGTTTTCCTCAAACATTTAAATTAGTTAAACTCACGCTCAATAACGTCAGCTAAAAGGTGTCTGTAATGCAGGTTTCAAAAGTAATTCTGATTTTAAAATGATTACCTCAGTAGGTAGCTGATGAAACAATGCTTACCTACGGCGACACGGGTAGTTGCTCAGTTTGTTTGGAAATCTTGAGGGTCTACATGATCCGCCATTGCTGTATAAAAACTGACTGATGCAACTCTCTTAATGGCTCTGGGAATACCATACATTGGACAGTAACACTTTGTTAATTTGACCCTGTAATCTAGCACTTGGTTGTAGTGCAGATTTTCAGTCTTACTTTGAGTGTACATCCATACACATCATGTGAACCGTTTAGAAATGACAGCACCTTTTGTACATGGTCCCCCATTTTCATACACAAAAACACTTTAAACAGTTCAACAGAATGTAGAATAAAATAATTGTTTATTTTTTATAGAAAATCTTTTGCATGCAATGACTGCTTGAAGTCTTTGATGCATTGACATCACCAGACGCTGGGTATCTTCCCTGGTGATGCTCTGTTCCTGCTTGTTTTAGGGACTTGCTGCTTTCAGCCTCCTCATCAGCATGTAAACAGCATGCTCTTGAGACTGTACTGCGAGACAGAAAACCTTCTTGCAACGGCAAATATGGATGTGCCATAATGGAGGAGCTGAACTACCTGAATGGGCTGCAGGTACCACCTCATGCTACCAGTAGTGACAAAAACACTACCAAAATGCTATTCTGAAGAAGAATCAGTCAAGAAGGATAATGAGAGAGATATTGTCTGTGGCCACCACCTGCAGAACTATTCCTTTTTCAAAGGTTTGTCTTGCTGTTGCCTCTCCAGTGTACATGTTGTCACTTTCATTTGCACCAAAACAGGTGACATTGATTCAAAATCGCTTATGCTTCCTAACTTGACAGATAGATATACTGTATGTGAAGATAAACTGACTTGGTGTTATACTGTGATTGAGTTGTGAGGATTGCATGTTCCCTTAATACTTCTGAGTAGTATATTTATTATTTCAGCTGCAGCTCATATTGCGGATCCGAAAAGCTCAATTGTCTCATCCGGCTAAAGAAACTTGTGGAATGTAGGTTTAAACTACTGCCTTCCATATAGAACAAACAAACACTGTTATTCCCAAATCTATGTATTCACTCAAATTAATGAGATGGATTAGCCTTACCCTGGGAAAAACATAATCAGTCCTCTGTTTTTCCTGACATATTTTTTTGCTTTAACTTTTCACCCAACTAGGGCGTGCGCCCCATGCTTTGGGAACCTGATTTACACCACCACTGGTAATTAGGGCTGCAACAGGACGCATATTTGTAACCATATCTATGGTACGGGGTGCTCTACGCGGTTCGCACATGAACCCGAATACATAAAACATTCAATAAAAAATGTATTAGTAGATAGTGTATGTTGAATGCCTCAAAAGGATCTGAAAATCTATATTTGCCTACTCAGAGACATTGCACACTGTAATCAACATTCTAATCACTATCTTGACACTTTTATTTATTTTATTTATTTATAGGTCACAGTGGTGGGTGTTAAATGGGGCATTTGTAACAAATCGGATGGCACTATTATAGACTACGTCTAGCTTTCTAAGTAGGGAGGTAGAGGCAGTTCTGTAAATGACATCCCCGAAATCAAGGATTGGAAGGATGGACATTTTTACCAGGGTCTTTTTGGCAGCATAGGTGAAGGAGGCCTTGTTTCTAAATA
>JACXGM010028587.1:0-13994 GCA_016801145.1 Umbra pygmaea | reverse complement strand
TTCCATGAATCATGGATGTGTTGATGACATTAATTAGGAAATATTAGAGGACTTCAGGAGACGTGATGTTGAAATGCGTGCCAGCCACTTAAATGCCCAGAAATGCAGAACGGGAGTGGAAAGCTTATTTGACAGAAGAGTAATCTCGGTCTAATGTTAGACTACATTGCAAAAATATTACCATGCATTCATAACCTCGGGTTTCAGTGAGAGAGAGTCCAAAACATCGGAAAGTAGGCTTGTCTTGTGACATTTCTTTATTTACATTTTGTAAAAAGAAAAATCTATAGAAAATCGCCGTTATAATAGCAATCCGCCATGGAACAAGCGCGCCTGCTCTTAAAGGGAATGTGAGATGACGATCTGATTGGTTTGTTGCACGTTACGCCCAAACCACACCTAAGACTAATGAAGCTAATTTAGACCTACCCATTTTAGATATGCGTCGGGCGCAAGAATCATTTATCCCGCCGGTAAAATAGCAACAGCGCCCGGGACCCTCCCACAATGTAACTTGCGTTTCGCGTTTGATACTTGCGTTTCAGATCGTTAAAATAGGGCCCTATATGATGTTCCTCGGATACATGTTCACCAAGACTGACAAAGAATTTTCTGCCTGTAATGTAGGTTCGAAACCCTCTGCGCTGAAGACCTGCAGCATGGATGAATGGGGGAAAATTACACTTGCTAAACTTAACCAACTGGTGTATTCAGTGTCCAAACACTTAATACGTGTTATTAAAAGAAAAGGTGATGTTACAGAGTGGTAAACAGTCAATTTTCCCAATTTTTTTGGAGAAATTTTATATGAGTTTATATATAAAATTCCAATGTAAATCATCAAATAATGCAATAATCAGTTTTCAATATAGAACAGGGTGAATTGAATTTTCAAATTACTCTTTTTTTTGCATTTTCCATACTGTCCCACCTTTTTTGAAATTGGGGTTGTAGTTGGTGAACCAATGGATTTGAGAAACTTAGGATATTGAGTCTGCCAATCAGGATGCTGTGATCAGGATGCTGTGATTGACAGAGTTGAAAGACTTGGCCAGGTCGATGAAGTCTTATCACTAACGGTTATGATTTAATTCAGGACCTTGAGCATGGCTTAGGTGCACCCATGACCAGCAGGGCTTGGAAAACTTATGAAACTGGTAATATGGATGTGGAAATATATAGAGAAATCCTTGAAGAAAACCAAGAGACCTGGGTCTTGCAAGAAGATTACTCTTTCAGCAGGACAATGACACAGAAAATACAGCCAAAGCCACACTTGTTCTTGGACTTCAATCTAATTGAGAATATCTGACAAAGGTTGAAAATTACTTTTTGTTAAAGGTCCCCAACCAACTTGTGCAATTTCTGTAATTTCTGCAAAATGTGCTTCTACCAAATATTGACTCAATAGGGGTTCATACTTATGCAATCAATTACTTTCTTTTTGTATTTGTTATTCATTTAGGACAATTTGCAGATTAAATTTTTCACTTCAACATTATTGCCTTTGTTTTCATCAGTGGTGAATAAAACTAATTTGGTTTTATGTTATAACACAATGCAATGTGGAAAGTCCAAATGGGGTGAATACTTTTTGTTTGTACAACAAATTCCTTTTGTTATTTTTGTTATTATTTGGCATACTGCAGTAATTGAATCAGTTAATGATATGAGCTATTGTAGGATGTTTAGTAGCGACTGGCATCCCTATCATGCTATTATTAATTCTGGGTATGAAGAAGTCTTTGTCAGCACTGTGCTCATTGTGCATTACATTTCACATGTCATCAAGGTGTTGATTGCTTTCTAATCCCTCTATTTCCTTCTGCCAGCAGGATTATTACACTGGACTGAGAATAGAAGATTTTGCATTGATGATCATTAATTCCCCACCACATTGTGATTGGCACCAATGCAGTTCTCTTTTTTTGGGTTGTGGTTTTTTGAACAACGATACCAACATTGTAAGACTTCTACCATTCTCACAAGACTGTTCATTTGGTTGGTAACCAGTGTCTACCTATAACATTATTAACTGATTATGAATACATGCTTCAAAGTAAACAATTTTGTACAATAGTGTTGTGCATAGAAGGGCTCAGTTATTTTCCTCTAGATTAGAATGAATTGCTTTGAGTAAAGATTGAATTTACTATACCTTTGTTTGTTTTTTTCATGATATAATCCTTGAAGAAAGCGATAGGAAAAATACTGACACAACCTACTGACACTAACATTCTATGGATTTAATATGAATATTATGAAGGAATTAAAGTACAGTTCTGAGATGTTATTTCCCTGGTTACCAATTAAGTCCCAGGCTCTTCAATAACCACATATGTGCATGCTAGGGGCTGTTCATTGCAAAACAGGCAATACATGAAACCCAGCCAGAATTTTTAATGAACTGTAGATGGAAAGACTAAAGATTGCTGAAATATTTTCTTTACATTTCCAAAAAAAGCAAAAAGGCATGCTATCAAAAATGCAATAAGGTCATTTGTGGTAAGTTGGGTGTGTATACCTATTGTGATGAGTTGTGTGTGTATACCTATAACAAGGGATATGCAGTATTTATGATACATGTATTTAAAATACATATTTCAAATTCAAAATAATATTTTGTCATTTGTATTTGATAGGCTTGATGAAAATGGCTTTGTACTTAGTATCACAATACTTCAGTGTTTTGTATTTTGTAGTTTAAAAATCTACATGATGACATCATAAAACTGCTGCCTCTGATTGGTGCCTACTCAGTAACTGGCAAAGACTTGTTGAGATCAGAACTGAAAATTGATCCATACCTCAAGGAGAACATCACGGTGAGAAAAATGTAGGTTGCCAGCTTTCCATAGATTTTTTGAATAAATTGCAAAAAAGATTAACACTTCATGTTACGTTTTGTTGATCGTTTTAGTAGCCTAGGCAAAATCGTTTACCAATTTGATGATCTATCTCTTTGACCCGAGTAGCAGCCCTCACATTAAACAACTTTTTCGGAATTGGGGTTGTACAACATTGATACACTTTTTTTTCTTTTTCTTTTACAACTGACAATTCTCCATGTAACACCCAACCCTGGAGCCTCTGTACACTAATTGGATGGCCTTCGCTACACACCAGGCGACAAACACACTGGTATCATCTTATTTACAAGTGTCCACTAGGCAAAACCCCACCTTACCTAGGATCATTAATCTCCAGAATATCGCCCTCTCTTAATGTGTGTTAAAGCAGGTCTATCTCTCGATTTGCCACAAAAGCCCACACCTCCTTCCAGTTCTTTGCTGCTAATGATTGAAACGTACTGCAAAAATCCTTGAACCTTGAATACACTGTCCCTTTAACAACATTTAAATACAACTATCAAATCTGCTGTCAGACCAAAGTACATGTTGACTCCAGCCTCTCTTTTTGGCCATTAATGCATTTTGCACACTCTCACCGCACAGCTGTCTTTGTATGTTTTGCACACTCCCTTTCCCACAGCCTCGGTCATTATGCCACCTACTCTAGTGTTATTTCTGCACTGGGACTTTATATTCTGATAAATCTACCTATTATCTTAGACCCTGTTTTTCCACCGACTATATAGTATACTGTCAGGCCACTGTACTCACCAAATATCTCCCTCCATATGCTGACATTTGTTGCACTACCTGTACAAATTCTTCATTGTTGATTCTGAAGATCTGCACACTGTATTCTTGTTTTTTTGTCTGTACTTTGTCAAGTAGCTTTATGTCTTCTGTATCTCAGCACTTTATCTTGGCCAGGTCAAGTTAAATAAAGGTCAAATTAAAATAAAAATACAACATTTTCAGCAGAGGGACTGACATATCTTTTCAGTTTCGTTATCTGTATGTTGCAAACCTTGAAGCTTTTTTACAGTTCCACAAACTATATGCATATCATTGCATTTTATTGGTACAGGTAGTTTAATGTTTGCTGCGGATTATGTGGAGAACCTATGCAACATCAATGTATCCCCTTTCACTGTAGAGACAGTACATACATTTTACTATTTACTCTTACAGTACTTGTATGCATTTGTTGAACAGACCAGTATTTTAACATTCATTAATTAGAACAACAGAAAAAAAATGTATATTTGCAAGACCGCTTATCCCTGCCAGGGTTGCAACTGAAAGAAAACTGAAAAAATTGTCTTACACGCCATCAGCATTCATCTAAACAACACATTGGTTTAATGGCATACACAATTGTAATTAATTGTACTTAATGACAGGGCTGTGTTATTGATGAGCCTTGTAACAGACGCATTTACACAGTTGACATTATTTTGCCAGCATTCCTTCCTGCTTCACACCTGAATTATATTTTTCATATTTCTCTAAATTTACTGTTTGCTCCTCTGAAGTGAAATACAATATGATGCTCTGGTAGACTTGTCCATGTCTGCGACTGTTCAAATGGTGCACACACTGTCCTTTATGTGAATGAATAGATTTGAAAAACCTGGGTTCATTGAACAAATTGACAACCAATGTTGTGACGTCGCTTATGTGTATTGCGGTTGGTAGACTTAGTGATGCCAGCTAACAAAAAATCCTGGGAATCTTGAACTTGCTTCGTATTGTAGGCCTTAGGACAACTAAGTCTTTTACAACCTAAAAAATGTCATTTGTGCCGAATGAGAGTCATATTTTAAAGCAAAATGCCATCCACATGAAGCAGGTGTACTGAGTGCCCTTTAAGAGGAACTGAGGGAAGGACCTACAATATCAGTTTGTTTGTGTCTGTATTCACATGTTTTATGTTCCATGTATACTATTACTATGATGATGTGCAAATCTGGCAACACAATAATAACTGGCAATGACAATTTGCGCCAGCTGGTCCATTGTGGAAAATGCATGCCAGGGATGGATTAAACATTCACACTTTTTTTCCCATCAAAACATGGCATTTATAAAAAACACTTTGGGATGTTGATGAAATACTCAGGCCTGACACATACAGTATGAAATATATTAATTAATGCATTGGTTACAGACATAAACAAGTTTGTGTTTTCCTTTTTGAGTAATTGTGATATTTCTGTAATTAACAATATTTATATCTTCTTAAAATTAGATAAACACCCAGACGAACACAGAAATGTAATCTGTACCAAAATCCAGAAACCTACCAAGTAACTTTGTAATATTACACATTTTATATTAGGCTAAAATTGTGAGGAATACCCAGTTTGATAACAGTAAAGATAAATAATTAAACACAGAAAGAACTTCATAGAATCAGTTTATAAAGGATTGAGAATAATTCAGAATTGTCATTAGTTATTAATTTTGATACAGATGCAATCTGAAAAGAAAGCAATAGACTAATTGCAATAGAATTGGGCTGTTTTGCAAAACAAGTGTAAAACTGTGCTATTCTGTCTCACCATGCATGCCTTCTAGCACACATTAGAGGGTTCCCACCCTATGTCCCCCTTTTTTTGACAATATATGTGCAAACTTTTGGAGTAAATAATTTATTACCCTGCAATGAACATCTTCCTTTTTAGATCCATCTTATTACCCCAACACCTGCTGAATAGTCCAAAACTGGACATGGTTTTATTTTTCAGAATTAGAAGTGTTTGAGCTGCATATGAATGAACTTTGTAAAAACAATAGGTAAACAGTTTGATGTCTGTGTGATGTGATGCAGAGATCAAAAACCATAAGTTACCCAGCAAGTGTGTGTCTGGTTTAGGGAGAGCACTGGGGAATAGAGGTGTTGTTGAAACCATGCGTTGAAGGTGAGTACTGGAGGATGTTGACATGATATCAATCTACACATTTATTTGTATACCAAGGACAGTATCCTGTTGTATACATACACCACTCAACATTCTGCTGTAGTTAATACAAAATGTGTGTCTTTATGTTATGCTTTAAGTTGCAATAACTCTCAGCTAAATAAAACAACCAACCAGCTCCCAGTATGGTGTCTCCGAAAGCAGCTAAATGCAACGACTATGAGGCAGGACCTCTAGAGGAGAGGGCAGAAAGCTGAGCAGATTACAATCTCCCGAAGCAGCAGGTGGGTTCTTCCCAAAACACTTCCACTCAGCTGAAAGCAGGGCAGTCTCACTTAACATCAAAACCCTATGGTGTTTAAAGGAAAATTCCAGAGTAAATAGAGATATTGAATATAGTATCTAAAAATGTTACCATGGAATTATTTATGTCATATAAATGCTGTGGCTGCCAATGCATCCAAGAACAACAAAGAGTAATTTCAGCTGTGTCTGTATCAGTTCTTTATCAGTTTGTGCTAGTGCTACATCATCTGGGCCTAACTGGTTTTTCCAGTTGATTTTTCAAGATGAGGAGTAGAATGTTTTCAAAACACCTTGGTCCATGTCAGTGTTGAAACTCGGATGATCTAACACAGTGGTTCTCAAACCTCTCCTTGGGGACCCCCAGCCATTCCATGTATTAGTTGTATCCCAGAGCTAGCACACCTGAATCAACTTGTTGACTAATCATCAAGCCCTTACCTGCTTGAATCAGGTGAGCTATTTCAGGGCTACAACAGGGCTAGTAATCATCTTCTTGGCTGGAGATTAAAATGTAGCCCTGTCCCACTATTTACAACAAAAACTTTCTGTCTCTTTTGGCATTGCTGGGCTCGACCGGTGGCCACATCCAAAACATAGGCTTGATTCAACTGATATTTCCTGCCTTTCCGTATTTCTTCCTCACTGTATTCCATGTCAAACATGTATGGTTGGATATTACCATTCAATAACACTTGATTATAGTTTAAAACGTCCAGGTCTTCAGATATTTCATCACTTGCACTAGCCATTGTAGAAAACAAAATTTAATTCCAGCTCTTGTTATGTAGTTATGTATATAACAGAAGAATGTAATTGTAGAATAAAAAATTATCTAATCAACTCGATTCAGGGGCGGGACAAATAACGTTCAGGAAGTAAACCAAAAGCCTCCCCTTAAGTCTTAATGTACCTTTGTGGACGTAAAAAATATCACAGCAGTTTCAATTTGGAAATGTTTTGTGGCCGAGTTGGGAGTTACAGAACGTACTGAGAATGTGTTTTTGTTATGGAGAATGTGTTTTTGTTATTGAGAATGTGTTTTTGTTAATGTTATGGCAGAAACATGACTGGCACAAATATTTGGATGTGTTTAGGGGTCTGGAGTTCCTTCAAAGATGCCTTTCGTGATTTTAGGAAACATTTAGAAATAAAAATAAAAATTGATTTGCAATTATGAACATTGCAGATTGTAACTTTAATGTAGCTAAATGTTTAACCTCTATAAACAAAATGAAGGAGTCTACAGATCTATACCCGCCCTCATTAAGGTAATTAGCACAGCAATTGTTACAATATGAAAAATTATTATTATGTGATACCAACAATTAAATAAATAGATTATAAAAATGCTTCCCATAATGTACAATATGGTTTTTCTAACATCCGTGCATGTGATTTTAACCTAAGGCAATTTTCTGCATTCATTGGCTACATCCAAGTGAAACACAACTTGTGGGTAAACACAACAGCTCATTGTACAGAGGTTCCCATCGGGAAGAATCCATCTCTGCTTTATCTCTCCCTCTGACTGCACTATACCGCCACACCATTCAGTGATTAATTAAGCAACAATTGGCTCCTGCATGTTGAGCTGGTCTCTGGGGTTAGGGGATTACGCCTGTGGTACAGGCCCAGATGAGATGTGAGGTCAAAGGAACAGGCAGAGGAGAAAGAAAGTGCTCCACCCTATTCCCCATTACCAACCAGATGGGGTTGCTGGAATGTGTCTTACATCTCCTGGTACTCACCATGTTTCACCTCATTGTTTAATGTCTTTGCTAGCAGCAACCAACTGTTTTAAAGGGGAAAGTGAAAACTATTTTTCATGTGTATCTGTATTAAATCGTTAGAACAGCTGCAAAGGGGATGGGTAATTCAGGGTTAGTGGTAGGTACTGTGACTGATGGGTACAGCGTCTCACACTCCTATCTCTGCATTGTTGGCTCTCTCATGTACAGTTGTATGCAAAGTTTTAGGCACCCCTGACAATTTCCATGATTTTAATTTATAAATAATTGGGTGTTTGGATCAGCAATTTTATTTTGATCTATCAAATAACTGAAGCACACAGTAATATTTCAGTAGCAAAATTTGTTTTTTTGGATGAAAAAAATAATGCAATCTGCATCAAAACAAAATTAGACAGGTGAATACATTTGGGCACCCCAACAGAAATATCATGTAAATATTTAGTTGAGCCTCCTATAGGGAAATAATAGCCTCTAGATGCTTCCTATAGCATGTAATGAGTGTTTGGATTCTGGATGAAGGTATTTCGGATCATTCCTCAGATTTTCAATGATTTTCAGGTCTGGGGACTGGGAGGGCCATTCCAAAACATTGTACTTGTTCCTCTGCATACATGGAGGTGGTCTGTGGGTTGTTTTTGACCGTTTTCACCATCCTTTGCCTTTGCCTCACCAATATTTTACTTGGCCTGCCACTCCTGGCCTTAACAGGAACTGTGCTTGTGGTCTTCAATTTTCTCACTATGTTCCTCACAGTGGACACTGACATCTTAAGTCTCTGTAATAGCTTTTTGTATCCTTCTCCTAAACCATAATGTTGAACAATCTTTGTTTTCAGGTCATTTGAGAGTTGTTTTGAGGCCCCCATGTTGCCACTCTTCAGAGGAGAGTCAAAGAGAACAACAACTTGCAATTGGCCACCTTAAATACCTTTTTTCGTGATTGGATGCACATGTCAATGAAGATCAAGGCTTCATGAGCCCACCAGACCAATTGTGTGTTCCAATTAATCTGTGCTAGGTAGTTACATGTATTCTAATCAACAAAATGACAAGGGTGCACACATTTACGCACCTGTCTAATTTCATTTTCATGCATATTGAACAATTTCTGTTAATCCAATTAACCTCATTTCACTTCTGAAATATTACTGTGTTCTTCAGTTATTTGATAGATCAAAATGAAATTGCTGATCCAAACACCCAATTATTTATAAATGGAAATTGTCAGGGGTGCCCAAACTTTTGCATACGACTGTAAAAGTAAAATAAACAAATACTCAAAACGATTTAACCTTTACTAATTCAGAGACATCAAGCAATGAGTTAACAGGTGCATAACAGAAACACTTCTAGATGTAATGCATCCCATTGTCAATTTAATGGATTATTCTAATCCAGGCATACAGAAATTATTCAGCACCTTCAACATGAGGTAAAAGTCGGTTTCTCCTTCAGACTGCAGGCAGGCCAGAGGGCTGCTCTCGTTCACAATGCAGAAGTTCCTGGGATTAGCAGGTAATAATGTGCATTAGAATAATGCGGGTCATGTCTGTCTGAGTAAACAAGAAGTTTGAAGGGCCATGTAAACAAGGACTGTGGAAATGTAATCACATGTGGGGAGTATAGATAACGGATTTACGGCAATATGATTTTGGTAATCCCTTTAATTTGAACATTCTCAGCTCTTGCCTCTCGTTCTCGACACCTGCCTGCACCTGCCATGATAAATTGGCTTGGGAGAAGGTCAGAGGGGTTTCCCATTAGCATTCTGTGAGTAAGAAGGAGACCAGGCCAGCTGGCAGGGGATCTGGGGAAGTGTGTATGGAGGCAGAGAGGGAAATAGAGAAAGGGCATGCCAGTGCTGGGATTGTACTCTTGGAAGGTTAGGGGAGGTCCTGTTGGGGATGGATGGAGGAATGAGAGGAGGGGTTGGGGGGTAATGGGGGACTCGCCATTTCTGTCAAACCGCCCATTTATGGATTAATATGACACCAATTGTGCCTAGGGTTAATAGCAGAGGTTGATTGTATAGCCCTCAAGTCATCACCACATTATAAATATATATATATATGTGTGTGCGCGTGTGTGCCTGTGCACTACAGCAGTAAAGGCAGCATTCATATTAATTTAGAAGAGAATGCAGTTTAGAGCATACACTTTAGAGAGACGTTAATATGTAAACACAACTTTCCTGGGTTAGAATGGACATTAAAATTGATAGAACCTGTTGGTCCCCTTGTTTACTCTGGTGGGATTTAAAAATTAGCATAATTGTTTTAACACAATTGTGAAATTGTGAGACTTTCTAATCCCATTAACCACCCTAACAGCCCCATATCCTGTAAGTAAATGTAAGTGACAAGACCTGTAAACTAGTATGACAGCTTCTTTTGATCCCCAAACCATCCACAGACTCAGGTTTAGAACAAGAAAATGTATCTTTATTAGAATTCATAAAGGTCAATAACAATATTAAGGCAGGTATAGAGGTTTTATACACATAGCACTGGCTGCACTTGACTCCCAATGGCTACTAAACACCCCCTCGCTTACCCTTGGGCCGAGATTCCCCTTCACAACGCATGCAACCCACCCCTGTCCACACTCATCTCACACTCTGTACCAAGATAATCTTCAGGTACTTGGGACACAACACAGAGATACACCAGGCATAACATATAGAATTCCCCACATAGTAGCGTTTACATTGCTCATGGATGTTGCCATAAACCTGCCCACGCTACCCCCTCTGTACAGAGACCCTTTCACACAATAAAGGTTGCACTCTACATGCAAACAAAACATATGCATCGGGTTATTTACATAACAGAGTCACATTAAATGCTGCTCACAGGGAATGACCAATCACCCTTAATAAGAAGAATACACTTCCTCCATGGTTAGTGATCCACGTTATTACTAATATAATAGACTTGGATCGTAACCCCATTATTTAGGCCCAGAATATAACATACACTGGGTGAAAAGTGCCAGAATCTGGGGATAACCACAAGGGATATTCACCTGATTCTTTGTAGAATCTGGATAATTTACGATACATATCCAGAGTTTTGTTGATATACATGACAAACAGTGAAATATTGATTCAATATATGACTTTAGGACATGGATCTAGTTTGGATATCATAAAAATTGTATACATGTCATATCTTAAATCCTTTAAAAGAGACATTACAGGTGAATAGGTTAAAACATTTAAATAATAGATATCACCATGAAACTTCCTCAGATGGTTACTTACACAAGTACATAAAAAAAATGTATTACAAGTTTTTGAAATATGCAAATTAGGCATTAGCCCATTAAATATGCGCAATTTTGCATATATTTTCGGTAGACAGACCTGAACGTATGATAAAGCCAGGTGCTAAATTCTTTTTTTTTTCATTTTGTTTACACACAAGATGAAAAAAGAATTACAGAGGGATTTCAAGATATCTGCTTTCATTACCTGGAAAATCAAAATAAACTGTCCATAGCCATAAAATATCAATTTTCACCATATTTTTTTGATTAAAATGTCACAAAAATCAAAAATCTACCCCAGGTCCCGCTAGCACACAGGCCAGCTCTGTTAGACCCCCAGAGACCCCACAGGCTAGCACACCCGCGAGCGCCAAGGCTAGCTGTGTTCCTAGCGCCAGCATCAGCTGTGTTAGCCCCGTGAGCTCCCCTAGGCCTCCAGCCAGGTTCCCTAGTGCTCCCTTTATGTCCCACGTTCGGGACCCCATGCCCAGAGTGGGTTTGGTTAGGGGACTGCTGAGCAGGCAGGAGGTTATCCCTCTAGCTGAGAAGGACCTGGTGGCCCTCACAATTTCCCAGCTGGAGGGTTCGGCTCTTTCCTTTGCACTGACCCTGTGGGCGGCGGAAGACCCTTTCCTGGAGGACCACCGACGCTTCATCCGCCTGCTACAGGACATGCTCGGGCCTCTTCCCATGATGGCCGACAAGCTCCTTCCAAGACGGGCTCCGACGCCCGGACCTCCGTCCAGACCCCCTGCCGCCAGGGTTCTCAGACCCCTGCCGCCCTGGCCACCTGAACTGCCTGACCCCTGGCCACCTGAACTGCCTGACCCCTGGCCTCCAGAACTGCCTGACCCCTGGCCTCCAGAACTGCCTGACCCTTGGCCTCCAGAACTGCCTGACCCCTGGCCTCCAGAACTGCCTGACCCCTGGCCTCCAGAACTGCCTGACCCCTGGCCTCCGGAACTGCCTGACCCCTGGCCTCCAGAACTGCCTGTCCCCTGGCCTCCAGAACTGCCTGTCCCCTGGTCTCCTGAACTGCCTGTCCCCTGGCCACCCGAACCACTTGGTCCCTGGCCGCATGAACTGCCTGTCCCCGAGCCTGCCCTTTTCCCTGAGTCAGAGCCTTCCCTTGTTCCTCCTCCAGTCATCTTGCCATTGCCTGCCCTTGTCCCAGTGCCGTTGTCTGCCCTTGTCCCCGTGCCAGTCCCTCCTGCCCCGGGGCCCCTCTCTGTCCCTCCTGCCCTGGGGCCCCTCTCTTTGCCACTGAACTGAAAACTGCTAAAGTAAAACGTACCAATATAACAGAATAAATGAGAATACATTTAATCACGAATCCAACCCTGTTCCATTTATGAAAATATGTTCACTGTTACAACAACTGTATGATCAAATGTTATCAAATGTCATTAGACCTCCAAAATCAACTTCCCTGTACTCTAGGGAATCCATTTTTATAAATAGACCTGATGCAGCACTATTAGAGTACAAGAGATTACGTATGAATTCATTGAGACATGTGACATGCATAATCATCCACTGCTTTGTTGCACAGTCAGTGGCATTGTCATTAAACACCCCGGTTTCCCAACGACAGCTTACCGTCTGATGTGCTAGTTCCGGATGGTTTTTCAGCTAATTCAATAGATTGCTTTCCCTTGTCACATCTTGCAAAGAGCAATTGCTGCGTTATTTTTCTTGAAAGTTGCGGTGTTAAAGGCATTTTCGAAGGTCCCGCGGTAAGCTAAACACGGAAGTGTCGGACTACACCACGTGATACGTCTAAGCGAATCACATTAGCAGATACCTTAGGACATTCGCGATTGATTACTGATAGAAAGGAAACGCCCTTATTTGGGTTGCATAGAGTTGTGCAGGAGACTCAGATCTTTACAATGGTACCAAGCATGACAGACTATAATAAACAGGCGAAACTCGGCATGTCGCGTTGGAATGCTAACTTCTTGGTAAATTCGGGAGAAACTTACTACCGCAAGTTAACAAAATGTAATAAAATAAACATCCTAATGTATATTTTCAATGTTTTCTTTATAGCAGCTTGCAAGAACACATATTGAAGGAGTAAACTAGCCCAAAATCTCAAAATTGACCACTCCATGAAAAATCTATGTTTTTGCCTGCCGTGTCTCGCCTTAAATCATGTGCATTGGCAATATGTGATTACATATACAGTATGCTCAATATTTTCTTAATAACACTGTTGATAGCTCTAGCAATTCCAGATATTTACACCCATATAGAAATGTGATAGTATATTGACTTGATATTAATGATATTACGAATGGTGATATATTTAGTTGTATACCGATAGATTACTAAAATGGTTGATATTGTTGTGTCTAATTATTAAATAAAAATACAAGACTGCGTGATACAAAGGAGCAAATAAGACTCATTCTATCTCTAGACAGAGCCCTGGTTAATTCTTAGCAATATTAGACAACGAAATACATCTTTTACACAGCCTTTTTTCCTATAGTAAACATGCCCCCTCCTTATTTCCTCCCCATCTAAAACCTAAGACTGGGCCAGGATAAAACTCCTCCTTTCCCTAACTCAAGCCATTAACCACCACTTCAATCTCTTGATCTTTACCACCTATGCTGACCAGTGTTTAAATGAAATCTGACCAGGACATTCCTGAGCCCATATGGACAAACCCTCCTGTCTTCTCTACTCTTTAAGGCAAGGCAAGGCAAGTTTATTTATATAGCACATTTCATACACAATGGCAATTCAATGTGCTTTACATAAACAGGAAAACACAAAAATTAAAAACAGATAAAATTAAAGCATTTTAAATAAAAGTGAAAAACAGTTAGAAAAATAGTACAGTTTAAGAAATAAAAGAGATTGAACGAACATATAAAATATAGTGCA
>JACXGM010028586.1:0-13996 GCA_016801145.1 Umbra pygmaea | reverse complement strand
GTTCCCGGAAGCGTGTTGTGAGTTGGACTTGAGCTGCCGCTCCCTCCTAGACATTCAGAGGCGCGTACTCCACCGCAGCAGCAGCACGACGGTAAGGGTCAAGCAAACAGTTGATCAACTTTTCATATATATTTTTATCCATTACATTACTTAGCCGTTGATCTCTTCTGATTGTATAGTAATTTGCGGGGATTCAAACTTGCAGGCTCTGATAACTTTTATCCTGAATGGATGGTTTTCGTGTACTATTAACTAAACTGCAACATCAATGAATGGCTATACTTTTGATATCCGTATTTAAATCTCAAACTTTTGCTTTCTCGGGGTATTTGCTCTGTGGATGTAACCAGTTTGATAAAGTTATAGGCCAAGTCACATGTCTTAGGCTATCCTTGAATACCTGCTAATAAGTTGATCTCTGATCCGGTTGGCCAAGCAATCCATTTAATTAATTTGTGAAACAACAAGTGCAGAACCGTTTTATTATGATTATTATCATAAACATTGAATGAATCGGCTCTGCTAACTATTCAACTCATGAAAGTACCTCAAATGTCAGCAGTAGTTACTTCCTGGAATATGTAAGTTCCCTGTCCTCGATGATTTTCATCAAAGCGATACCATTGCTGATTCAGCCTGGAGGTGGCACGCTTTAAAACCTGTACGAATTTCACCCTCTAACGAATGTAAAAGCTGCTCTCCTTCCTCTTTCTGACGAATTGCGCGGTATGTTTTCTGTTGTAGAATAAAGCCACAACGTAAAACAATACTGACCTAGTAGGATATAATTTCGCAGGTTCACTCACTTTAGTTTGCCTACAATTTACAAAATATTTTGTAAAACAAGCATGTATGACAAATATACATAATATATATGTTGAGGCACTGCTGTGTTCATTTTTAATCAGTTACAACAACATAGACTCACATACTAGTCATACATCAGTGTCTTGTAATGCTTTGAAGAATGAAGTTGATTTCCCATTGAAACCTCAGATTTACATTTCACCCAGATGGTTTGAAGATTGTTACATTTAGGCTTACATTCTCTTCTAAATGTGCATCATCTCATCTCACAATTATAAAAAAATATGACTGAGCGCAGGCTTTTTAATCTCCCTCTAGCTGATTTGCTAACGCTATTGCAGAGTATACTAAATCCCACTTGTCTCTACTTCCTTGTCAATTTCCATTCATGGGGAAAAGGTCTGACAGGTGATGTGCATTGCACCAGCTGATAGCCTAGCATATAGACCTTGCAAGCAGAGTCCACAGAAAATTATCCACAATGGAGCCATTTAATAAAGCATCCCACGCATTCCTCTCACTCCTATATCCAGCTTATCCTGTCCTGACAAGAACCAGACCTGAGGGGGACTTCTATCTGAGTACTTTGGCTCTTTTTTTCTTCACAATCACTCACTCAACACGTCAGTCCCTTCTGTGTTTGCTCTTACCCACAAGGGACGAGGAACACGGACCCTGGCCAGCATCTTCACACAGAACGCTGTGTTAAAGATGACTTTTCTGTTGCTTCCTTAATGATGTGGTGTGTCTTAGACTGAATGGAAAAGATTAGAGCATTCATCCCTGGAACAGGGGATATCGGCTTTCACATAGCCTATTGTCCAGTGGTTCTCAACAACTTGGCCACAGCTTGAGAAACACTGCTATCGCCTGTACCATACTTCAACATCATCTCGTCAAGATGGCTATGGCCGATTACAGCGTTGGAGAATTTATGCCGATTCTGACCTTTAATTTCTCACTAACTGAACAAACAACATGACACTGATGCATTTCAGATGAAAGGCAGGGCAGAAAACGGCAACATTTATTTTAATGTAATGTACATAGGACAAATAACTTTTTAGCAATGGATAGAACAGTCTGAAAGTATCACTAATTATCATTTGATCAAATCCCTCCTTAAGCATTTGTACTCCATCCGGGGGTCGTAATGTGACATTTCGGACGTCCAAATCGCAATTATCGTCATGCCTTGTAGCAATAACTTTAGAAGACTCAATGTTTAAGACGCATTTCCTGATGCTCATGTTGCCAGAGTCTAAAGACTTTGCTTCCGGTCATGCTGCTCACTAAACCAGGAAGTGTTAGCTCGGATATAATATGGAGGACAACCCCTGCTTACCCAAACAACCACCAGGGGTTGCTAGTGGGTGATGATATTAAACAGCCTGAGAAATTTGGGGTGTGGCTCAATGTGGGTGGAGTCAAACATTTATGCAGTGTGCCCTTACAGTCTCCTAATCCTAACCTTCATTACAACATGGGCTGGTACAACTTCATGTAATAATAATTCCCGTCTTCTAATCCTAACACGTGGTGGTTGTAATGAAATGGTTGGTTGGGTCGAACCTAGGCGGAATCAAACGTTTGACTCCTTCCATAATGAGCCCCAAAATAAGTACTGTTGTACAGTACACTGCATAAACGTTTGACTCCGCCACATTGAGGCACACCCTGAATTGCACACTGCAGTGAAGGGTACTTGAACAGCCCTGTTCAACATCCACCCAAACTTCCCTGGGGCATGAGGAGCACATTTGTACCACTCAGTGGTTGAACACTGGGCAGTGTATACTTAAAGGCAGTTTTCAACTACATGGCCGGACCAGCCTGTATCCATCACAGTATGGGGAGTGTACCCATCTACAAACTTAGAAAATTATAATACTGTCCAAGACCAAAGTTTGGCTGGTGGGTGAGGTTACAAATTGAGAAATTCAACATTCAATGTTTGTTGGTTTCTTTACTTGAATAAATGTATTTCCTTAAGGATACTAAATAGCAATCCCATTTATACACTTACATAAAGATAGTAATGGGTCCAATGATCGTAATCATTTTATTTCTTACTTTCCCATTTCAACAGGAATTGCTCCAATCACAGGTCGGTCTTTGATAACTTTTTTCACGTTTCAAATATCAAGAAATATGTTTTATAGCTTTATAAACTTGTTTCTGAAAGAACAAGTTGCCTTCTCACCAGCAAAATTATCCACACCTTGTTGCCTTAAGAATGTCACCAGCCTGTTTTCCTGTGATGTAAACCAGACCCATTTACACATTTGTAATTTTACCAGACTTTAATATCAGTGATTATTTAGCAATTTCTAAGTACATTTTTAAGAAAAAAAAAAAAAAATTGTCAGTTTCATTTAGACACTGCTATTTGTGTATTACTAATTTCCTGAAATATTGTTACATATACAAATGAGATAAGAGTGAGCCTACTAACTACCAATACACTATCTGGATGAAGATGGTCAAATTAAATCACACCTCCCACAAAACTAAGACACACAAGGATGGGACACACTGTCGTTTAACACCCTCCTCGTCAGACGATGTGTGAGAACGCTTTTCCCTTATTTGTTCCAAGAGAATCTTTGCTAGAAAGTTTCAAGATGAGCTGATTACACATCGTCAGATCACTGCCATCTGCTTCAATGACACCACACTTAAAGCCCAACTGAATGGATGGACCCACAATGCAGCACTGGAGTTACTATGCTGTAGTCACTGCTGATGTGTTGCTGTTGCCAGGGGAGAAAGACTAAATCTGGGCATGTGTTGCTAGCCCCCCCCCCCCCGCCGGCAACAGGGATGGAGAGCCCTGACCTTTAAGCTGACACCTTGGCACTCTCAACCAGCTTCCTGCTGCTTCTATGCACAACGATTAATCACAACAGCTACTCTTTATGACTGGGAAATTGCTACTTATTTGTAAATTAGCAGGATAAAACATCTTCATTCACCATCTTGTTTTTAAGTGTGCTCTCCTAAAACAAATCTCATCCAACAAAAAAAAAAAAAGGAAAAACATCTACTATTTGAAAGAAGGGTGTCAGGTTGCTCAGTGGTTAGGCCAGACAGGAAGCAGGAAGTGAATATATTACAAAATATATTTCTGCAATGAGGTACGACATCACCCTGCACCAGATTAGGTTATTGTTGGGGGGCGCTGAGTTTCACATCTAACCTGCATGCAAATGTAGCATGATGAAAGAAGGTTTAAACTAATTGCTGGTTTTAACAAGACGTTTCATTGACAGCATCCGAGCTGTGGAAGTTAGACCCAACAGGCTTGCAGAGCTACACTAATGTATCTGCTAGGCTACCTACTGTAATACCTTGCTTTTTAAACTTGGCTACCCAGGCTTTTTACGTAATCAGTCTGTTGCACTGGTGTGTTGTCCTTTTTCTTTTTTCCGTTGCTTTTTAAAGTAAAATCCAATTCCTATTAAAAAGACCGTGTACAATTTTCCCAAATATACATCTCAAATTATATAAAACTGTGTTCTTTCCAGTAGTAAATCAGGATTTTATAACATGCATTATATTAAATACTCCTTTCCTTCAAACAAATGACTTTGCCTGCCTCTAATAATATCTACAGTATGTCTATTTTCCAGGGAACAAGAGTTACAAGACACCAACTGGCTGGCCAAACTGTTTTAAAATGGTTTCATACCTTTGAAAATGAATCAACTACACTTAGTATTTGTTTTAGAATTTAGATGTCAGACACATCATTCGGCACTGTAAAAAACATCTGCCGTCATACACAGCAGCTATGTCATAATGCCTATTTTTTTTCCTTTCGTCATGTAAAACCATTTTTTTCCTAAAGTTTGCAATTTAGGTTGTGAGTTTAGGTTGAAATGTGCTCTGCCACGTATGTGGGGCGGGGGGGGGTTAAATCCTCCTATATCTTAACTTTTCATGTGTAGCTACAGTAGAGCATGTGGCCTTCACTTGGTTTCACAAAATCAATGTGGGCCTTAGGCACAAGTTATTGCCCACCCCTGGGTTAGGCAGTCAGAATTGTTGCCGGTTCCAGACTGTGCCAAATATTGTTATGAAGGGTCCAGAGCAAGGCACTTAACTCTGTTGCTCCAGGGGGATGTTCCTGTACATACCATAAGTCACTAGAAAAGTGTCTGCTAAAATATTTTGATATGGTGGTCATTTACACAATCCTACATCTGATGTACTGTCCCAATTAACTATTTTAAATAGTTAGACTTATTCTCCCTGATATATAATACATTTTTCACTTTCATCTGATATTTTCTTCTTTTTGGCTCCTGTGCCTTTTCTTTCCATCTCACTCTGTGAACGGGGAGTTCCTCCTGCATTGCATCAGCTTTGCCAGGATATCCTGGCTGCAGTTCTTTCTCAAGGCATGCCTCTGTATTTTGTGCCATATGTCCAGCGTGTGTCTGATCATACCAAGGCTGCGCTGCCTACCTAAATCAGCGATAACAAAAGCCTGCTACCGGGCAATTGCCAGGTTAAGAACATCTCAGAAAAAGCTCTTTACGTTACAATGTGTGTGTTGAAGTCTGGTCCAACCGGTGGTTAAACGCTGTCTTCAGAGCTGTCTCTGAACTAGCGGATGTGACACGTGTTGTCGACAGAACAAGAAAGACACGTACAACCAAAGCAGACGCGGAAATCCTGCAGAGCACAAGGGAGTCGGACACTGGTAACCAGCCTATCCGATCCGTCACTGAAGTCTGACGGTTCAACCTTTCTGATTTTGGAAGCACCGATTATATAAGAGATGGCTCAGGAAATTTTCAGGAAAAGTCTGTCATTGCACTCCCAGTTCTCAAATGTTTTTGCACAAACGTCACAACCTGTTAAGTTTTTACATTCTACAGTCATTTTCTCACCCAAGCTAGCAAAACCACAGCAACCATGTTGAAGGGCATTGTGTGGTGAACAAGAAGGGTCCTGAATATCCTTTGAGCTGCTTTGGCAGAGATGTCACAAGAGGACAACTATGGTAGTTAAATAGAAAAATGACAAAATGGCATATTTTGGATATTTACAGGAAAGATCCCCGATTTGAGTGTAGTCAGAAAGATGGCAGACCTCAATGTAGATGCAAAGTGAGTGCAACGTGGGACCTGCTGAGTAGCACTCTGGTGAGAGGCACACAAGGCCAGAAGGGCACATGGCTACATCACAAGGACACATGAAACGGGGCTCCCTGCATGGAGCAAAGGGACAAAAGCAAAGGTTCAGCCAGAGGGAGATGGGCTGAGTAGAGAATCAAAGCAGTCACCTCTGTGTGGGTGAGCCATACTACTTAATGTCCAGGTGAAGGTAACTCCACAATGTTCCTGCTGGTGATTATATCGGTGATTAAGGTTGGTTCATCAGACATCATCCTGGCATTGGAGATTTACCAAATGAATGATTACGCAATCCTTGTTTTCACAATACCTGCCATGACTATTGTAGCTTTTGGACAATGCAGCTGTTGTCTTTCGGTATACACTTCGGCTGTGGTCTTTTTAACCCCATCTGGGGGCGATGGTTGTGACAGTATGTTACAGTAAGCATTCAATCTTGAAGAAACACTGAGGTTTGTCATTGGAATCCTCTTGACGTAGTCTCCAAACACTGGCCCAGTTATTCCCCAATGTTTTATTAGCGCTCATCTCTTTTCCAATCATCTTACTGCACTAATTGTTGCCAAGGAACGGCCCTAATCTCGGTGTCAGCCACTCGGGAAACCGGAGTGTTTGGATCAATGTCTTCCCGAGTCATCATCAAATTAGGATAATCCTCCAATTAAAGCTACTGCGCTTTAGCTGCCAATGCCAAAAACCGGGGTGAGGAGATCCAAGTTCACACAAGCCGATCATTGCATTATACTGGACCACTTCATTAGCTGTGACAAACAAAATGAGCCCTGTTTATTTTCACTCAGTATTTCATGTCATCGGTTGGGAAAATATAGTTGATTAGACCTCTGACCCAATCCTCAATTTAGTGCTTAGTTGAATCTTACCCTAGATGTGGTTAGTCATTTCCTACCAGTTTTGAGCTCCGTTAACTTTGAAAAATTCGAAGTTTCAGCAGGTGTCGGGATATCATGCCATCTGACGGCCACAGTGATCAACTTGTCAGGTCAATGATTAACATGTGAGTCTGAAGTGGGTCACCACATAGGTGGGGCCTTACCCATTGTAAACCCACACAAAGGTGATTTTCTTTTGAAGTATTTTGTGATATTGACTGCATTGTACTAGTTTAAACTGTAGCAATGCTTGGCCTGCCGACAGGTATTCTCAGTATGTGTTTTTTTTAAAAACTTCCCCTGTTATAAATCCTGAGGTGTGTGTGTGTGTGTGTGTGTGTGTGTGTGTGTGCGTGCATGTGTGTTAGTGGCTGGGGTATATGGCACTGTTTTCCGCCCCCTATCATTTATCACGGCACGCTATTTAACTCTGCCTCTTCAGTGACAGCTTGGAATGCAGCGGCGCTCCTCCGAACTCCGGTTCACGGTCTCGTGAGGAGAAGAGGCTTCCGAGTGAACGGAGATGATGTGAAAGAGAAATACCTAATCTGGTTCCAGTTTTTCCACTCTTAACAACAAACCTCTGATACTGGAATGTAGTAGAGCGGCCATTCCGGTGTAGTGTAGCCTGTTCTGTTTGGAGAAGGTCCAGCTTTGGACGTGATTGAGGGGGAGGGCTGGAGGAGGGAGGTGTTGGAGTGCGGGGGGCGTGGAACTCTGGTTCATGTGGTGATAGATACGAGAGCAGGCCCTGGTTTGCACTAGCGTGATTTTAATTTAGTACCCTGACGTTATGTAGTGGAAGAGTGAGCTGGCTGGGATTTTACCAGCGAGGTACTGTCAACATCTGTGTTTGTTCAGTATCTAGTACCTAGCTCATAATTGCAATACCTCAATGTTCATCTGTCATTTTGCAGTGCACTTGTGTGTAGTTAAATAAGTCCACTATTAGAACTGGTAGTGAGTTGTTTTATCAGATATTTCACACGTTGCTTTTTACCTCGGGAGGTTCTGCCTGGAAATTTACAGTGTGACTTGAAGTTATAGTTCACCAGTATTACCCCACAACGCACAACCTGGTTTGTTATAGTTCTATAGTATATGTTTCCACAAAACGTTTTTGTAGGCTATACACAATTGTTTTTAGTTCTTAGACGCACCTAAGTTTTCTGAACAAGCCTAACATGGCGATTTCTTGAACTAAGAGTCTAATATGGTGAATGATGTATTGAACAGCCTTCCTGTCATTGTTGGTTAGGGGTTTCCTCTGAGCTGCTTCGCGGCATCCACAAACACACACCCATTGTCATGTATTGTGTTCATGAAGGTCTGCCTAGATGCTGCTCAGCAAACCACTATTCTTACCCAGGCTATTTTCTGAGATGGATTGCTCAATGTCACTACAATTGTGTAATTATGGAATGCTACAGCACAAGCCAAGTTGATTTGCTTTTCTCAAGTTGTTTTTAGATGTAGGGCCAGTTAGTGTCTTTTACCCTCTAACACTTTCAAATTCTATGGATTTGACCTTGTAGAGTAAGCAAATTTAAATATACTAAAAGAACTTGGTCTTCCCAATTGTTGAGGGTTTTAGAAGGGGAAACGTCTATAAAGGACATTTTAATAAACAAGAGTAAACGGGAGGACATTTTTGAAAATCTAGATACATTTTTGAATCAAATTTGTTACAGGGGTGTGGTGTGGTGATGGATGCAAAACGTGTGCCAAAATCTGAACGAACAGATCAGTTCCCTTGTGGACTTGGTTCTACTGTGAAGTTTGTCTGTGAACTATTTTTCAACCATTATCATGGGAGAACTGTTGTTCTGTAATTAAGTGTCATAAAGGCCTAATGTGATCAAAATGTGATTTTACTTTTGTAGGATGCTTTCCCATTTATTCTGCTTCTAACACATCAAGTTTTGAGGACAAAATGTTCACTTGCTGCCTAATATGAAAAATTGGCCAAGCAGAAAGATTCAAGTGACTTTGACAAGGGCCAAATTGTGGTGGCTAAACGACTGGGTTAGAGCATCTCCAAAACTGCAGCTCTTGTGGGGTGTTCCCAGTCTGTAGTGATCAGTACTTATCAAGAGTTGTCCAAGGAAGGAAAAGCGGTAAATCGGCTACAGGGTCATGTGCAGCCAAGGCTCATTGATGCACGTGGGGGAGCGAAGGCTTGCCTGTGTGGTCCAATCCAACAGACAAGCTACTCTAGCTCAAATTGCTAAAAATTGAATGCTGGTTTTGATAGGTGTCAGTTCATTGGAGTTTGTTTCATATGGGGCTGCTGTATTAGTGGCAGAAGGGGGACCTACAGAATATTAGGCAGATGGTCATAATGTTATGGCTGAATGGTGTATATCCAAGACTTGTTTGTTTGTTTGTTTTATTTAGGATCCTCATTAGCTCCTGTTGGTAAGACATTACCAATGTTGCTAATATCTATCATTTTAGGAAATCTATAATTAATTATCCAAATACAATGGTAAAGCCAGTTTTTCAGAAGCCATTATTTCAGTGTCATAGTAATGAAGTCTTAGCTAATTTTTAATCATGTTTGGATAATTTCTTATCAATGTCATGCCACTTTAGTGAATGAAGGTATGAATGTCTATCAAAACACATGACATGCCCTGGAAGTTCCCAAACTTTTGAACATTAGTGTATATAATTATTTATTGAAATTACATATTACACTGCAAATATTTAAAAAGACTGCATGTGTGTTACTGCAGTATCATTCGTTTATCTGTAACAGTTAATACAGTATTAGTTCCATCAAACGCAGCTGATACTACTAAATACATTCAAAAATACTCCTGGCTGTTGGCGGAGTAAACCAGATGCAAAGAGGCTCCGTGCTAATCACTCATAAGAGGAACCACTGTAGGAAATGAGTCTACAGGAAGGAAGAAAGAAGCAGAGCAGCGTGTGTTCTGAAACTAAAGCAGGGGTGTGACTTCAGATAACGAACGTTGAGACATGAATGCTAGACGTTGGCTTCACTTTTACTACAGTACCATATCTTAGGAAGAGGTTAGGCTAGATTTGAATTAAGTGAAACTAAAGACGAGTCAACCCCTACCCATAAAAAAAAACCTGTGAAGCATCACTATCCCCAGTCCCTAATTGATGTTGAACATATTAGTGTGTTGTTTTCCTGCAGTATACTGCATGGTTCACAAGCAGGCCTGGAGCTGATTACAGGGTGTCTGGACGACCAGGGAGGGGGTGAAACCGGAAAGGTTTTGGGTCGCATAGCTCTGGGCCCTCTGGTCCAGTATTGGAAATGTGTCCACCTTAGTCCAGAGTGTGTGAATGGGGACCTAAAACCCTTTATTGTTTGGGTCAGGTCCAGTCACATGCCCTGTGTATATACACTATGTAGAGGATGTTATTTCAGAGCAGTAATAAGACTGCTGAGGTCAAAGTGCAATGAGAAATGTACATCTGTAATCATCTACCATGGTGTCTCATTTAACTCTGCCTTCTCAGAACTGCAAGCACATCAGATTAGGAACTGAGCTAATGTGGTTTGTTCACTGTCACCATCTTTCTTTCCCATTCCGGTCCTGTTTATGAAGATCCAAAAATAACTCATCTCACATGACTAATTAAACGGCTGTATGTGAGGTCTAGACTGTATACAGTATTTTACCAGTATCTCACCATTTCTGTATCATCTTCTAATCTGCGATTTACTACAGTAGTGTGGACTCTGCATCACAAGCCAGGGTGCACACTGAATTGTGCTGTTTTTAAATCTGTCCCTATGCAGTGGAATATTAACAGACACTGTTCCTTTTTCTAGGCCAGAGATCCCTGGAGAGTTTTGCTTTGTGCTCATAACAGTGTTTTATCACAACACTTCGCCTTCCAGTTTGCACATGTATTCAACATCCTGAACCAGGTAACCCTGACCAAAATTGTCTCTCTTTCTGTCAGCAATAGACTATGGCAGAACAGGAACCAACCCCTGAACAGCTGGCAGCCATCGCAGTGGCCAATGACGAGGCAGAGGGTGGGCTCAACTACAAGCCCCCCGCCCAGAAGAGTTTGCAAGAACTCCAAGAGCTAGACAAGGATGACGAGAGCCTACGGAAGTACAAGGAGGCCCTGCTGGGGAACGTCGCCGAGGTGGCAGGTTGGTGCTCTGACTACACAATTACACACGCTCCTCTGACTACACACGCTCCTCTGACTACACACGCTCCTCTGACTACACACGCTCCTCTGACTACACACGCTCCTCTGACTACACAACTACACACGCTCCTCTGACTACACGCGCTCCTCTGACTACACGCGCTCCTCTGACTACACGCGCTCCTCTGACTACACAACTACACACGCTCCTCTGACTCCACACGCTCCTCTGACTACACAACTACACACGCTCCTCTGAGTACACACGCTCCTCTGACTAGACGACTACACACGCTGCTCAATAGTGATGGGAAGTTTAACTGTTTTTACTGATCTGTTCGTTTTTTTCCCCGTTTTCTTTTCCGTTTACTTATTTTTTTAAATTAAGCAAAGGCTGGGTTGTATACAGCGGTTTCTGTTGTGTTATTTAATTAACAATATGTTAAGTAGGGATTGAGCAGGGTGTCCTGTATGGGCATTTACAATAAATGATCAAATTGAATTAATTATAGCAACCTGCATCCATTGATCAGTTTAAACATGTCTTTAACCTGCTGCAGCTTCATCTGTTTGATCTTTGCAAACAAAACACAGCCGTTGTTGTCAGAGCACTGAGCTGGAGAACTATGGAATATTAAACATGTCAAAAGTCTGTGGACTTGTAGGCAAAGATGTGTGGTTGTATGTTGAGGTTTGTGGTTGTACAATGAAGTTTGTGGTCGCAAGTTTGCTTTAACAAATCTGTAATCTCTATTGCAAGCTTGTATATTTATGTCCGTACTTGCATGCTATTTTTGCAAGTGTGTAAAATTAGATTTGTGCTTGTAAGTTATATTTTACAAGCTTGCATAATGAACTGTGAAAACATTTAAAAAAAGTTAAAAATCTAATATTATATTTTAATAAATTCAGCTGGAATTGCAAGCATATTTCTTTTTCAAAATTGCAACAAAAACGTTTACGGCTAAGAATATTTTACTGCAAGGCTTAAATACATGCGCGGGTGCTTGTTTGCGCGGGCTCTGATTTTTGACATGTTTACTACGTGTATTTTTTGTACATGTGCCTTAGACTTGCACAGTACTGTACATTATTCAACCTATGCCCATTCATTCTGTTCATTTTTTATAGTTGCTTTTTATGTATAGGCTAATAGGCAAATAGGCTCTTTTGTTACCAAATTGGAACAAAGATAACTAACATCACCCAACACAACTAACATAAATAACCTACAAGTTGTATAAACAAAATATCACCATTCTGGTAATTCCATTAGTAGTCTGTAATGAAAGTAGTTCTGGACCCACAGGCCCACCCAGAGATCTGTGGCTTGGCTTGTTGATATCCCATACAAAAATCAGCTGTTCGTTGGTGGTATTAGATACCAAACAGCAAAGCAACACACAACACCATTTTTTAAAGTAACGCATGCAACACAAAAGTAAAAATAGTCACTTGTTTTTCTATTAATGTAAAAATTAAAACTATTTAATGTATAACTTGATGACAAACTAAGTTATGATTATAGCCACTTTCGCCAGCTACTGTTTCCCCAGATGAGCTACCATCAGATTTATGCGTTGCTTGAACAGACCGGGCCCAAACACGAACAACAAGTAGTCTTGGTAATTAAAATATTTGTTTCTATGGGGGCATTGTTTTTACCCCTATCTGATAGAGAAAATACTGGATACTGTCTCTTTCTCTCACTCACACACTCACACGCCACTTCACCCAGCCCTACTGTACAATCTTCTCTGGAATCGGCCATGTCGGGCTCCTTTTAGCCTGTGTGCGAACAACGAGAGCACCAACATGCACACTGGCAGTTTGCACACAGGCCCTAACCTGTCTCCCCTCTATCCTCTTCAAAGTCAGGTGATTCTTCCACAGCCAATCATAAGTCAAGGGTTTTTGACCCTCTGCTCAGGGACTGCAGACTTTCTACAGTTTTGTCTCCCTAATCTCACCTAATTTAATAATTAAAGACATTTTTTTATTATTACATAAACTACTTGCAAGATTTCTCCAACATTCCAAATAAAAATATTGTAATTCATCATTCATTGATGAATGACAACTGGAGAATGACAACTGGTCAAAGTTACTAAAAAGATGCAGTGTTGTCGACCTCGAATAATGCAAAGAAAATTAGTTTTATTTTTAAACAACATGATACTAATTTGTTAACTTAGGAATTGTTAAATCAATATTTGGTGGAATAATAATTGTATAATAATAGTAATAATAATTGTCTTGTATGCTCTCCACCAGTGTTTCACACTGATGTTCTGTGAGTTTGCCACCCCTGGTGCAAAAATTCAGGTAGCAGATTTGGAGTGGTCTCTTAATTTTTATTCTTTCAGTGTGTTTAATCTTTTTTTTACAACCCAAATTTGGAGAAAATTGGGAGAGTATGGGAAATGCAAAAAAATTAATTTGAATCCTATTCAAACTGTATTGAAAACAAAAGATTAACCCATTATTTGATGTTTTACCAGTGTGTAACATCACATTTTCTGTTAATAACACTTATTTAGCATTTGGCACTGAAGACACCAAATGTTCAAGTTTAGCGAGCAGAATTTTTCCCCATTCATAATGCATGTCCTCAGCTGTGCAACTGTACAGGGCCTTTGTTGCCTTCCTTTGTGCTTCATAATGCGCCACATTCTCAATCAGAGACAGGTCAAGATTGCAGACAGGCCATGCTATCACCCGCACTCTACAAGTGCATGGTTGCCTAAGCAGAATCTGGGCAGAATGTGTTTTGGCGTTGTCCTGCTGTAAGTCAGGGACGTCCCTGAAAAACACAATGGCCCTCATTTATCAAACGTGCGTAGAAACCAGTGTAGATCTGAGCGCAGAAATCATCTTACGACGAGACTCACGTGTGATTTACAAAACTTTCGTATCACTCCAATTCCAGTGTACGAATGAGCGGCTGTTGATAAATCAGACGGTTGAAAACCATCGTAATTTAAATAACACGCCCACAAATTTGCA
>JACXGM010028585.1:0-13996 GCA_016801145.1 Umbra pygmaea | reverse complement strand
CTGCTTCAATGCGGCGTGGCATGGAGGCAATCAGCCTGTGGCACTGCTGAGGTGTGATGGAGGCCCAGGATGCTTCAATAGCGGCCTTAAGCTCATCCAGAGTGTTGGGTCTTGCGTCTCTCAACTTCCTCTTCACAATATCCCACAGATTCTCTATGGGGTTCAGGTCAGGAGAGTTGGCAGGCCAATTGAGCACAGTTATACCATGGTCAGTAAACCATTAACCAGTGGTTTTGGCACTGTGAGCAGTTGCCAGGTCGTGCTGAAAAATGAAATCTTCATCTCCATGAAGCTTTTCAGCAGATGGAAGCAGGAAATGCTCCAAAATCTCCTGATAGCTAGCTGCATTGACCCTGCCATTGATAAAACACAGTGGACCAACACCAGCAGCTGACATGGCACCCCAGACCATCACTGACTGTGGGTACTTGACACTGGACTTCAGGCATTTTGGCATTTCCTTCTCCCCAGTCTTCCTCCAGACTCTGGCACCTTGAGTTCCGAATGACATGCAAAATTTGTTGTTGTTTTGTTGTGCTGCTTCTCTGTAGCCCAGGTCAGGCGCTTCTGCCGCTGTTTCTGGTTCAAAAGTGGCTTGACCTGGGGAATGCGGCACCTGTAGCCCATTTCCTGCACACGCCTGTGCTCGGTGGCTCTGGATGTTTGTACTCCAGACTTAGTCCACTGCTTCCGCAGGTCATCCAAGGTCTGGAATCGGTCCTTCTCCACAATCTTCCTCAGGGTCCGGTCACCTCTTGTCGTTGTGCAGCGTTTTTTGCCACACTTTTTCCTTCCCACAGACTTCCCACTGAGATGCCTTGATACAGCACTCTGGGAACAGCCTATTTGTTCAGAAATGTCTTTCTGTGTCTTACCCTCTTGCTTAAGGGGGTCAATGATGGCCTTCTGGACAGCAGTCAGGTCGGCAGTCTTACCCATGATTGCGGTTTTGAGTAATGAAACAGGCTGGGAGTTTTTAAAAGCCTCAGGAATCTTTTGCAGGTGTTTAGAGTTAATTAGTTGATTCAGATGATTATGTTAATAGCTCGTTTAAAGACCCTTTTAATGATATGCTAATTCTTTGAGATAGGAATTTTGGGTTTTTATGAGCTGTATGCCAAAATCATCAGTATTAAAACAATAAATGACCTGAAATATTTTAGTTGGTGTGCAATGAATCTAAAATATATGAAAGTTTAATTTTTATCATTACATTATGGAAAATAATGAACTTCATCACAATATGCTAATTTCTTGAGAAGGACCTGTATAAGGCATTCATATAAAAACATAGACATTCCCAGCATCCACCTTACTGTCCCTCACATCTCACTGACAGTCCAACCGTAAATCTCAGAATTTCTCCCAAATTACGTTCTCAGGAAACTATTTTGAAAACCTAAATTACGTTATATGCCAACATTATTAGGGTGTTTTTACGTTTGAACTGCGCGTTTTGTTATTAGGCTATATTTGTACTTCAATTACGTTGCTCCTGTACATTTTGTTTAGCGGATTTATGCGAGAACATTCCATACATTCCATAGCGTTAGAAATTATATTGCAACATTCACAGTTAAGGTTAGGTAGGAGGATAGTAACGGTTAAGGTTAGGCATGAGGTTACTAACAGTTAAGGTTAGAATTAAGGTTAGGGTTAACATTACAAAAACCGACAATCGCCTGTCTGCATGACGCAAGCAATGTAGAAGAAAACACACACAAAGTGCCGGTCTGGATTTGAACTTGCGAACACTGGCATGCAAGTCGCGGATTTATACGCCCATCCAGCATCCCCGACCTCCGCCCTAGCAAAAACTATGCTATTTACATGCTACGTCATGATCTTCATATGTTCAAATTGAACGTTATTCGAGTGTTCAATTTAGTTCCCTACAAACGTAATTGACCCTCTCATACGTTCATATTTGACATATTTCGGTTTTACAAAATAGTTCCCTCAGAACGTATTTAATGTGATTTAGGGCTGTGTCTCACTATACTGAATTAAAACAAGTACATATACTAAGACTGTCAGTCTGAATAATAAGAATAACAAGACTGTCAGTGTCAGACACTGTGGACTTTCCCTACCAATAGCAGTTCAGATAAAGTCTGATAATGCTCTGTTGGTCTCAAGTATACATTACATAGAACTTAAATTGTTATGTATTTTGTATTTCATAAAAAAAATGGACTAAATGCAAGGTATCTAAATAACATAAGAATAACAGATTGTAGCTCAGTAGTCTAAATAATTGTCTAAACTGGTTTAGATGAGTCGTATACTAACCCTAACCCTCAGATATTTACTGCTGCACCATACAGTTCAGTTTGGTAATGATGATGCATATGACTCCAGAATGTTTATTTTTGCAATTATATTTATATTTTCTTACTCACTCGTAATAATGTTAGAGCTAGCTATTGCAAATCAATAAACATGATGGGAAAAAGCATTTCACTGTACCTGCTATGTCTGCGTTTCCTGTACATGTGACAAAGCATGAAATTGCTAAAATAATCTAATAGCTGGTTTAATCTGGTCAAAATTAAAGTTCCCATTACTAGCTAAAGTATAGCTGTCTAGCTAGCCAGCTGATATTTACCATCCATATCCATAGGCTTCTTTTGCAGTGAAGTCAAATTCTAGGCTACTGTAGTGTATAGGGTACAGGATGAAATGGATTTCTAAAAAGATTGGCTTTTTCTATGTAACAAGAGTGGAATGAATTCAGAGTATGGACTTGCAACGCTTTAGAAAAATACAATGACTGGTAATTATGCAGAAATTATGAGGATAATCATTGACAAATAATTTTCTCTGGGAATGAATCTGAGGCTTCCCTATTCAAATGTACAGCTTTATTGACAAAAAAATGAACCTTAATGCTGTTTGATTAAAATAAGAAATAACAGAACGCACTTCAGGACTGTTCCGGCCCAAGTCAAGCACTGTGTAAATGTATACAGTTGAAAGAATAGTTTCACTACTACAGGGTTATAAAACATCTTACTTTGAATGTTTCATGTTCTGAAATTCATAATGCATGGATTTGATTAATTTTTAAATTTTTCATAAAATCTCAGTATTTGCCTATAACCAGGTAATTCTATTTATTTCAAATACATGACATTAACAAGCCTGGCTTGCACGCCAAATTATGCCAGATAATATTTTAACTATACTTGTCTTCTCTGCAGGGAAAGGACGCATCAAATCTAAAATAGGAGTTTTAAAACAAGTATGTCTTCAATTCTCCAGAAGGCTTCTTTAAATACATTTAGGAGACTTTGGCCAAATCACCAAAAACAAGCTGTTAAGTTACATACATGTAGAATAGACTAAAACTGCCTAAATGTAATTTTAATATATGCCCTAACCACTAGGCCACCTTGCCGAACCCGTTGTGGTGGGGGCCAGACGGACAGAGGTCTAGTCTGTGCTGCTGCTGAGAATCTCTCGACCATATGGAAAATAATGTTCCTCCGATATCTGAAAAGGTCACTGTGTTTACTCATGGCCTATTGGACAGCTCCTCCTTAGACTCCTGATGACAACCAACACACAAAACCACGCAAACACAGAAGAGACACACATTAGATTCAGACAATGAATATCACAGTCTAAATCAGGACACTTCACGCACGGAATATCAGACAAGACAGACCGACAGAGATTGATCGCTAACACTTTAAAATTGATATTACAATGAAACTTCCTCATGGACAATACAGCCTGACATTGCGGACAGTTCTACAGGATAAGCGTGACGCAATGGAAGGAGCCCTGGCATGCAGAGAAGATAGTGAGGAGTGATAGACATATGAAGCAAATTGTAGCGAAGCGTACCGTCGGTATGTCGCTATGGTAGTGAGCTGCATCCAGCCTGTGTGGTGATGAGTGGGTGGGTGGGGTTAGGCAAAGCAGGGGGCCTCTGACATCCAAGGCAGAGTGATGTAGGCTTGGTAAATGACTAAACGGTTCGGAGTGCGGCCTCTGTCTGTGCATCGCTCCAGGGGAAGTTGTTGTACATCTCCTCCCCTTCAAACGGGCATTAAAAATTAATCCTTCACAGGCTGTTCAATATTTAATGAATCGCCTACTAATTGGCTGAGGATAAAGGCCTGGTTAACTAGGCTAAGTGTTTCAGATTAAAACATTTTAAAGATAGGAGTAAGAAAGGAAACAGATACAGTGTCAGAAGAGAGGAGGGGCTAGCGGGAGTTAAAGAATGATCTTCCTGGATCTTTGCATGTGTGCAGCCTCATTACCCTCTAATTACTCTTAGCCAGAGTAGTGTGAATGCCCTTTAATTGTCTGAGTGTGTGTGTGTAACGTACGTGGATATTTTTGTCTGAGAAACGATTACTTTTTGTGTTGACATGCTTGTGCGTGTGCGCGTGTGCGTGTGTGCGTGCGTGCGTGCATGTGTGTGCGTGCGTGTGCGCGCGTGCGTGCGTGCGCGTGCGTGTGCATGCTGTTACTAGGGGTGCGGGTATCGTTTATCGTAGGAGTGTTGGTATCTTTGTTGTCTGGTGTGTGTGCGCATGTGCGTGTGTGTTTGCGCATGTGTTGTTCCCAGGGTTATCAGTAACATTGTTGTAGGGCGCAAGTGTGTTTCCTGTCAGTCATTTAGAATCGGAATCACTCAGGCTGTTTAGACAGTTTACTCATACAGTAATTGGGAGCTGACCAACCTCTCACACAATCCTTTGTTGTCTATGGGCACCTAGGCGTGTCCGTGTTAAGGACTCTGTATACTTGCCGTTGCCGACCTTTCGTGCGCCAATGTGACATCCTGGCGCAGGATTTGAAGTCCTGAGAGACGCATATTTTTCTCAAGAGGAGTAAACAATAATTTTAGAGAAATACTAAGAGTATAAAAAATATAATACAGAGGTAAAGCAGGAAGGAAAGCTGGCAAAAAAATTGCCACCTGCATATTTATAAATATTTATCACTGCCCACTCATTAAGCAAAACTAGAGCTGACAATAATTACAATTGTGTATTCCATTAAATCAATGTGTTGCTTAGATGAATGCCATAGTATTTCGGTTGCAACCCTGGCAGTGTTAAACAGTCAAGGGAGAAAAAAAAATGTGCATAGTATATAGCTAGTACAATATATGTTCTGTCTCTACAGTGAAAGGAGATACATTGATGTTGGTTGCGTATCAAATGCAAAGCTATGCATAGCCTACAGTCTGTGAAACTGTAGGCACATCAATGTGCACATTGGCAATGGCTCAAAACGTTGACACTTCAATCCCTCCGCTGAGAAAGTAAATCTTTCATAAAGATACTCATCAGAGAATGCCAATGGTGGCCTCTAGAATGATGACAGATTTTTCAATCGAGTATTGATTGGTCAGTAGGCGGTGCTTTTATTCAGGTTAATCTGTTATCTCAACTAAAACCTGCTCCGGAGCAGGTTATAAAGAAACATTTATTGAACTTAAAAACAATACTTAACAAATAGTGAAAACCGGTGAGGTAGAACAAGTAAGAACAAGTAGATGGACCAAACGAGGCAGGTGTGAAAGCAACCTAAGTCTGATTCAAACAACTGTTTGCATGGAGAAGTATTATTGGGGTGTAGAGTTTCACTGGTGAGAATGCTACTTCCTCTAAAATCATTGTAGTCATTGTAGTTTTTATGTAATGATGGTATAAGTGCTAGGGATGGGCTGATACCACTTTTTATGGAACAAGTACAAGTACAGAGTAAAAGTATATATTTCATTTTGGGTACTTGCCGATACAAGTACCAATACAAGTACTTTTAATAACTATGCCAAATGTCACATTTATCAAGCTAAAATCTGATGTTAGATGTTGATCAGCCTATTCAAATATAGAAAAGTAAATGTTCCTACATATCCAGAACAACATCGGTTACATTGCAGGTCAAGAATGTGTAACATTTGTTACAAATGTCAATAGTTTCCGTCTACTTCCCTAATTAGCTAAAATGAGAGAAACACGGTTGTGAAAGCGAATGCAATAGCTGTATGTTTGTGAGTAATTCAAATGTTTCCTATCTATATACTACGTTGTACAGTAGGCTAGTATTCCCTCTCTGGCACTTTAAGAAAACAACTATGGCCATCTATGGGTAATCTGTAAAGCGTTGCGCAGCATAACACTTTTAAATGTGGAGGAAGTATCGGCTTGAAGTATCGGGCCTTTTTCACAAGTATGAGTACTTGTACCAAGTACTGGTATTGGCCCATCTCTAGTTCATATGTGCAATAAACATTACTCTTTGTTAGAAAAAAAATTGTGGCATAGAATTGTGATATCAATTCAAAGCAAAAAATTGACAAGTCGTGTTTTTTCCACTTTCCTCTCCATATAGTTGGACTCATGTTTATTGTCAAAGAAATTAGCGTATCACTGAGCCCTGTACTCTGGAGCGTGATCGATTTGGAGGCTGGAGGACCTGTCGTGGTCTGGGGCGATATGTCACAGCATCATCAAACTGAGCTTGCTGTCATTGCAGGCAGTCTCAAAGCTGTGTGTTATGGGGAAGACATCCTCCTCCCTCGTGTGGTACCCTTCCTGTAGGCTAATCCTGATATGAACCTCCAGCATGACAATGCCACCTGTAGGGTTCTTTGATAAACCAGTAAAGTACCGTGGTTCCAGTATTTCAAAATACTATACTATCATTTTAGGCAATTTGATAATCCATTAAAAAAATTACGTGAAAAAAATGGAGCTTGCCTTTCATTGGTATGAAAAGAGCAAAATTGTTGCCAACATCACATCCATTGGAAAATGAATGGTGTGACTTTAAGGAAGTGGGTGTGCCTATTGATGTGTGAGCTCAGTGTGTATGGGTACAAGTGAGAGAGATATCAGCTGCTTAGTTTTACAGAGAATGGGAGCAGTGCGTAAAAGTCCTTGTGTAAAAGCAGAGTGTTTGTATATGGAGGTTGTTCGATTACAAGCTAATGATAAAGAGGGAACCCAAAACATTGCAGTGATGGTTTGTAAAAGGTGCTTCAAAGTTTGTCTCATGAAGGGGGCAGAACTAAAACCGTCTGACAACCACCCAGATCTTTTCCGGCACATGAAAACACAAAAGGTGTGATAACAACAGATAAATGGAAAGTATCATTGGTTAATTAAGTTCATGGCAATTGCACAGATTTAACACATATTGCTGTGCGCAAGAAACACGTCCCTGTTTTACTTCACTACCGAGTTCTAACCAGTCGTATTTGACCGGTCGTCTTCCCCAAAGCAACATCCCGGGAACGTCTTTTAGTGAGAAGTTTCATTGCCATAGCATTAGCAGCCGCTGTCACATCCGCACAGCTACGAAAGCATGCATATTCCCATTCCGTGTATAATTATAGGATATCTGGAAATTTCAAGCCTATTGAAAACAATATTATCCCTATTTGGTCAATTATTAAATTATTATTTAAGTATAATTTATTTCAATTGGAACTATAAAAAAATATATAACTATACAATAACACATTTAGTGTTATTCAGATGTGGTTTGATTATTCATAATTTGATATTGAAATCAGAAGAAATTATTAAATGAAAGCCAATTAAAAAAAAGATATTATCCTCGGGGGGAAATCCAGATTTTTACACAGAATAGGAGCAATTAGGCCTACAGAATTTAATAGGTTTAGTAAAAAATGTAACCTACCATAACAAAATATACTAAATAATAATATATATTACATACTATAGTTTGAAGTAGTCAGGTATTTTAATACGTTTTTAGAAAAATTAGTTTTTTATTTGACATTATTGGTTAACAGTAATTTGCTTGGTGTCAATTTGGTATTCATACCAAGGTACCACAGCAAGTATCGATATCTAAGTTAAAATGTTGGTATCAAGGCAAACCTAGCCACCAGCCATACTGCTCATTGTGTGCATGATTTGATGAAAGAAAGGTATGTTACTGTTCTGCCATGGCCAGTGAAGAGCCAGGATCTCATTGAGCACATCTCAGACCTGTTGGATTGGAGGGTGAGGGCCAGGGCCATTCCCCCCAGAAATGTCAGAGAACTTGCAGGTGCCTTGGTGGAAGAGTGGGGTAACATCTCACAGCAAGAACTGGTAGATTTGGTGCAGTCCATTAAGTGGAATATTTCAGTTTATGTCTTAGTGGCTGAATATTTCTCTGTTACACATTTTTACAGTTTGCTGAAAATAAAAGCAGTTGAAATTGTGAGGATCTTTCTTTTTTGCAGAGTTTATGATCTTACATTGTCACATTAGATATAGATTTTCTTTGTACATGCAATAACCTCTGCTGGCTTCTGTACATGTGACAAATAAACTTGAAACTTGAACTTGAATAAATGAAGGCAATAGAAATTGTCGTGGGTACAAGCTTACAGTGAATTGCTGTTAAACCAAAAATGAAAATTTTTCCCTAGATTTGGGAAAGTGACTTTGGAAAATGCAGAAAATGGGCTGTACCACTTGACCTCAGATTAGGGGTGTGTGAGTAACAGTGGATAATCCTACTAGCAACACACTCCCAGTTTTCCCCTCTTGTGGAGTGCTCCACTGTCAGTCAGACAACAAAGCAGTCTGTGAGGGGATTATATTCTCTTTCTCTCTCTGCCCCATTCTGTCATCTCTTAATTAGTAGTTTTCACTCTGTCATCACTAACTTTGTGGCTCCATCAGTGTCCGTGTACATTCTGTTTCTTAAACCTACAAACCACTTTCTCACCATACAGTACATTGCATTGAGTTGAAATGGAAACACACTTGGAGAATACAACCACTATTGTAACATAACACCATTACAGCAAGGAATAGAAACATATCTACAGTATCTAGAGCCGAGTTTTCTAAAATGTGAGTGTTTTTTGTTAACTGGTCCGAAGTTTTGTTAAATGCGAAAAGCTGCATCTGGTGAGTTGATTTGGGATTCCTTGGCAGAAGACTAATCTGACGAAATCTCTTCAGTAATCCAATGGTTTCATCAGCTCTGGGATATGAGCGGAATTGGAGCCAGAGTGATTAGTAAATCAGTTAAAGTGTGCCATGAAATGAAGGACTTTTTTCTTCTCATATTTAGTAGGTATATGTGTGGCAACCACACACTCACCGTTGTTCTCTTCACTGAAGATGCCCTAGTAGTTACCTGCCAGTGTCATTTGCAAATCCCCTTTCACCGTCCTCGTTTTTAATTTTCTGTTTTCAAAGGTGCTTCCCTGGCATGCCTTCAAAGTCTTGGCAGAGCATGAGAGCGTGTTGTGGAGAATGGAGTCATTTCAGTCTTAAAGATTATACTGATGATGGTTTCACTGTAAGGTGGGGCGGCAGAGTATGACAGCGCTGCCTGTTCCCCCCATATGAGATGGGTTCTTAGAACAGTGCATCACTATAATGAAAACACATGTTCTGCTTTTGGCTGCTTTTCCTTCTGTTAGATTTGAATCCTCTCAACCTCTTTTTTCCTTTTTATTTAGCTCATTTTCCCTCCCTCATTTTTCTGTTTCTCTCTATCCTGTCTGCTCCTCGCTCACTTGCGTGCTCTCTCTCTCTCATAAAGGTTAAGTGGCATGAATAATATTTTTTCTGTGCTTTGCAGAGCTTTATGGGTAATTGGGGGACCATCGAATGGAGAACAATGCCCAAGAGCCATGTCAGCAGTAAGAGCGCACATAAACAAACCAATCAGGCAAAGGACATGTAGTTGTTTTAACAAAGCAGAACAATGTTTCCGTTTCAACACCACCTAATTTAACCCCATTCAGTTCTAATTCAATTCAAATACACTTTATTGACATGGAAAGTTTTTAAAGTATACATAAATAAACAGTCAGGTGAATGGTACTGTAGACAGACAGTACAAAAAATATATAATTTTAACAAATGAACATCTTTTCAGTACTACAGCATCAGTAGTAATGTCTCTTTGTCTCTCTCTCTGTCTCTCTCTCTGTCTCTCTCTCTGTCTCTCTCTCTGTCTCTCTCTCTCTGTCTGTCTCAATCTCTCTGTACTTCGTCTCTTTTGTTCAGCTCCTTCCTAAGTTGTGTGTGTGTGTGTGTGTGTGTGTGTGTCAGATGGGAATGTAAAAACCGAAGCAAATAGAAGAAAGGCGAGATGGAGAGGAAGGTAGAGTCTGTCTTTCCCCTCAGCTCTGTGTCTCTCTTCCAAAAGAATGAGAAGATGCTTTGTCAGTGTGTTAGTTCCATCATTAATCATCATGAGTTATTTATCTACGTTAAGGCCGGCTGTGTGCTGCGAGCTGAGTCATGGGGTGGGAATGTGGCGACTATCTTTTAGTCCTCGAGCCATTAAATTACAGAGATATGGGCTCCAAATAACACTCAGACAGCACTTCAGATAAAGCAACAATCACTTAGCAAGTCTGGGGACAAGTTCTGAAAGCAGCAACACTTCACCGAACAGCGCTGTTTCAGAGGACTGACGTCACAGAGTTCACATTTACACATTTCAAGACTTAATGGAAGTGTTAAACAGCACAGCGTTCCCAGATGCGAGTGCACCCGACGACACCGTTTATTGACATGTAATTAACTACGGCGTTAAACCCAGAGAGCTCTGTATATACAGTGCTGAAGTTTCAACTCATGCCAATGGAAGCCATTGTCTAATTAACCAGGGCATCTCCCAACGTGTTCACCCTGTGTGGGTGGGCTACGCCTGGGCTGGCGTTGGCCTCCCTGGGCCCCGGCTGACACGACGGCTTAGTGGACTGCAGCCCTCGGTGCTTGCTCGTACTTCTCCTCTACAGGACTTCCAGAGCGTGGAGGCAGCAGCACGGAGCTGCATAAGGGATTATGAGGGAAGTCTGCATGAGAACATCTCCAACAGAGCAGAGAGGCAGAATGGTGTGTGCAAACATGGAGCTGGAAGTGCATTCACAGGAGGAGGGGCTACAGCGGCACGGACAGCTAACGCAGTGCAGTGGGGAGGAGAGCGTGCAGGCACGCAATGAAGCAAACACCCACATTCTCATAAACGCTGGTCCATGAAGATGGCCAAAGGCCATTTCGATCTGCCCACAAGAACAACACATTGAATCCTGGCTAGCATTACATAGACCACAATTGAACACTGTCAATGACGAACAAACTTTATACATACAGCCACTCGGACCACTGAAGAATCACTAGGTTTTTGGTTTTACATAGGCATGTGTTTGCTTAAAAAGAACACTTGTTTTATTCCATAATCTACTGAAAACTTTTCTCTCAAATTCTACTTAACAACATTAGCAATCAGAGCATTTATTTGCAGACTGGTCAAAATAACAAAATAGATGCAGTCCTGTCAAACCTTGAATAATTCATTCATTTTTAAACAACACAATACTAATGTGTTGTTCATATTTTGGTGGAATAATTATAATTGTATAATAATAATAATAATTGTTTCATGCATCTTTGCATGCTCTCCACCATCTTTCACATTGATGTTGGGAGATTTTATGACATTTCTGGTGTAAACATTCAAGAAGCTCGGCTTTGTTTGACGGCTTGTGAGCATCCATCTTCCTCTTGAACACATTCCAGAGGTTTTCAGTTGAGTTGATTTAATCAAGATGTGAAGTGGTCTCTAAATTCTTTCTGGAGCTGTATCTAGACTGTCACACCTGAGGTGAAATTAAAACAAGTCATAATTGACCTTCCTTTTACCATAGGCTTTGTTGTAACAATGACTGATTAATACTGACCAGTTTTCATCTGATATTCATATTCCAGATTACTGATGCAGTACTGCTTCATCATTTATGGCAAAACTTTAAAACTTTACTATGAATATCAAATGAGAATCTCTTTCATCATCTGACGGGGGTACTTATTTAACATTGTTTTTAAAAAAGAGAAGTTGAAGGAGAATGCAATATTTATACAGTTCAATGGCAATGTAAGATTACATTAATGGAAGTTTCTCCAAATGAGCACTCAGCAGCAGTTCAAAGGAGGTAGATTTTCTTGCCAAAGCTCACAACCATATTGATGGTGTCCTCTGCTTTGGGATTACGCTCAATCATGCTGTCCCTCTAATCCCACTCAAGAGGACGTTTAAACGTCACCGTCCAACCTTCAACGTGAGCTTTGGATCTACTGAACAAGGTCAACTTTCAGACCCTTGATGCCAGGATGTGACCTCGGGTTACATTTTGAGAGTGACAGTGTGAAGTCCGTTGTAACTGCTGATGCCACATCTATGTAGGAATGTCACAAACATGTTTGATCTACAACTTGAACACTTTTATGGGGATGTTGTGTCATGGGAAACAACATTAAAACGTAACTCTCTGCAAAATGCAACCTACAGTCTTTTTTTGAATGTACAGGAATCATACCTATGTTTAAAAGCATATATAGAACGGAAACGCCACTTAAGGTTTTCCCTATTATGATAGCATTAATATCATAGCATTAAATCGTTATTCTTAAAACACTAAGAAGGCTCGACACAACATGAAACTTTGCTCGAAGTATCACCAGGGGCTGTACACATGAACCAGAGCATTGATACCATTGTTTGTGTACACAAAGTTTACTAAAAAGAGGTTTTGTACAACTCACCTTAGCAGTTTGTGTTTCTGGTGTCTCCCATTTTGCCAGTCAAAAAGTGTCGATCTTCGAATGCGAGTGATCGGACTCCATAGGAGGAAATGTCATGAAGTTGTAATTCCAATGAAAAGCATGAACATGCAGCATAGAGCCCTGTATTGCCCTGCTGGTTTGCTTCTAGCTAAGCAGGGTCGGGCCTGGTTAGTCCCTGGATGGGAGACCAGTGCTGCTGGAAGTGGTGTTGGAGGGCCAGTAGGGGTACTCTTCCCTCTTGTCTAAAGATCAATCCCAATGCCCCAGGGCAGTGACGGGGACATCTGCCCTGCTTAGAGTGCCGTCTTTTGGATGGGATGTAAAAAAGGGTGTCCTGACTCTCTGTGGTCATTAAAAATGCCATGGCACTTGTCGTAGGGGTGTAAACCCCGGTGTCATGGCCAAATTCCCTACCAGGCCTCACCTCAATCACGGCCACCTAATAATATCCCTTCTTCCTAATTGGCATATATAACTACTCACCTCTCTACCTGATAGCTGATGTGTGGTGAGCGTTTTGGCGCAAAATGGCTGCCGTGCATCACCCAGGTGGGTGCTACATATTGGTGGTGGATGAGGTGGGCTTTCCCCCTAACTGTGTTAAGCGCTTTGGGTTCTTGAAAAGCGCTATATAAGCTGAACATTATTATTATTATTATTATGACACCTTAGCCACTTAGCTCATGGCAATATCTATTCAAATAATAACAAGCAATTTCATTCAATCTAAATAATCTAATTTTAGGTGATGTAATCTCTCGCATCAAACTTTGAAACACCAGCAACAACTAACCACGAAACACCTCACGTGATTTTTCCGCTTTTTGATTTTAGTATTATTTCATATGATGCTCCTTTTTCAACTACAAGTCAATATTGTTTTTCACTAATGACAAAACAATGAATTGTCTGTGTATTTATATGGAACTAAGCTTTAGGAGCCTTCCATGTTTACTCTCCTCCCTGTTACGTTACATTCGGCAATCAACACTTTTTGACTGGCAAATTGGGAGCCACCAGAAACAAACTGCTAAGGTGAGTTGTACAAAACCTTTCTTTTTAGTAAACTCTGTGTACAAAAACAATATTCTTAATGCTGGAGTTCATGTGTACAGCCCCTAGTGATAGTTTGAGCGAAGTTTCATGTTGTGTCGAGCCTTCTTAGTGTTTTAAAAATAACGATTTGGATGCTATCATATTAGTTCCCCTATTCCTCCCATTCAAAAGGCAATTTGACCAACAACAACTATAGGGAAAATCTTAAAGCGGAGCTATGCAGTTTGGGACATTTCTTCGCTGTTTTCACGCTTTTTGCTCGCAGATTTCTCCTTAGAGCTCCCCCTACAGCTTCGGAATAGATATATGGCAACACTGTCGTAAAAACTTTTCGGCGACTCCCCCCCCCCCCCCCC
>JACXGM010028584.1:0-14080 GCA_016801145.1 Umbra pygmaea | reverse complement strand
CCTGTATGCGTGTCCTTGACATACTGTAGGCCTGTATGCGTGTCCTTGACATACTGTAGGCCTGTATGTGTGTCCTTGACATACTGTAGGCCTGTATGCGTGTCCTTGAAACACTGTAGGCCTGTATGTGTGTTATTAGGCTTACTCTGCTGATAGAAATGTCAGAAGAATATTGAGCAATTCGATGCTGGAATGCAGCTGCATGGGAAGGAGACCAAAACAGAAGTGCTCTTTTTCTTGCTATCTTCCAGTACCCTCTGGCAACCACAGAATTGCAGTAGGATGCATTACTCTGAGGAAGGATATTGTCAATTTCTCATTGCTTGGCTATAGCCATGCCTGCCTTAACCCACGCTACACAGTTAGGTATTTTTCACACAGAGACAGGCCTCTTCTATTAGTTGTGGGTCACAGCTGATGAATGCGAAGCACCCACATGCTATCATATTATATGTTCTGTGAGTGTGTGTCTGTGTGTTTTCCTAAATCTGCTGCATGCCACTGCCTCCACCCACATGCTTCTGACACAATCAGAAGCTTTGTTTGTCCTTCACATACATCAAAGTGAACACGTTAACATCTAATGAATTTAGATTATACTATGTACAGTGCATCCGGAAAGTATTCATAGCGCTTCACTTTTTGTTGTTAAACCCTTGTTCCAAAGTTGATTTAATTAATTATTTCCATAAATATTCTATAGAAAAAATACCCCATAATGACAATGGGAAAGCAGTGTGTTTGAAATCATAACAAATTTATTAAATAAAAGAAAAAAGCACATGTACATAAGTATTCACAGCCTTTGCCATGATGGTCAAAATTGAGCTCAGGTATATCCTGTTTCCAATGATCATCATTGAGATGTTTCCACCTCCTGATTGGAGTCCACCTGGGGTAAATTCAGTTGATTGGACATGATTTGGAAAGGCACACACCTGTCTGTATAAGGTCCCACAGTTAACCGTGCATGTCAGAGCACAAACCAAGCCAACGAGTCCAAGGAATTGTCTGTAGACCTCCAAGACAGGATTGTATTGAGGTACAGATCTGGGGAAGGGTACAGAAAAATATCTGCAGCATAGAAGGTCCCAATGAGCACAGTGGCCTCCATCATCTGTAAATGATGGAGGTTGACTGCCCGGCCAAACTGAGCAATCGGGGGAGAAGAAGTCAAGAAGGTGACCAAGAACCCAATGATCACTCTGACAGAGCTCCAGCATTTCTCTGTGGAGAGAGGAGAACCTTCCAGAAGCACAACCATCTCTGCAGCCCTCTACCCTTCAGGCCTGTATGGTAGAGTGGCCAGATGGAAGCCACTCTTCAGGAAAAGGGCCATGAGAGCCCGCCTGGAGTTTGCCAAAAACCACCTGAAGGACTCTCAGACCATGAGAAGATCTGAAAATGGTTGTGCACCCACGCTCCCCATCCAGCCTGATGGAGCTTGAGAGGTCCTGCAAATAAGAATGAAAGAAACTGCCCAAAAATAGGTGTGCCAAGCTTGTAGCATCATGCTCAAAAAGACTTGAGGCTGTAATTGCTGCCAAAGGTGCTTCAACAAAGTATTGAGCAGAGGCTGTGAAAACTTACGTGCATTTTTTAATTATTTTTATAAATTTGCACACTTTCTTTCACATTGGCATTATTGGATATTGTTTGTATAACTTTGAGGGAAATAATTAATTTAATCAATTTCGGAATAAGGATGTAACATAACAAAATGTGGAAGAAGTGAAGCACTGTGAATACCTTCTCGATGCACAGAACATTCAGATTTTTAGATATCACAGGAGTTTATGTCATCACTAACCCAATGCTCTTGGAATTTACCACCCACTCCAACTTCAAACACCAGAGCATTGGCCAAACATACACACGTCTGACAGGATTTCACCACACATTCTGTTAAGCCGTGAAAAAAAAGCGAGCAGCTGTGCGTGAAATAGAAAACAAAATCCCTAGCCACTCTGACCCATTCCTAAAGGAGAGGAGAAAAGAATTGAGGACAGACTACAGGAGAGGATAAAACTAAACATTGAAACACATTAGATCAACACGTTTCTACCATGGAAATATGTCAGGTCTACCCATTGCCCTGAAGGTATGTGTGTGTGTTAGATATGTCCTGGAAGAACGAAAAGGTCAGCTAGGATGACTCCCTCCTGAATCAAGTCCCTAGAGTGCCCTTATTCACTCCTCTGTCATAAACTAGGAATAGGATGATGTGCCTCCTAGTATATAAACCAGTTTTCTACCCTGATGGTTAAGATAAAGATTTGGTTAGGTTAAACTGACTTAGATCTGCGCCATTGATGCCCATGAGACCAAACTCTTGAGTTTCTCCAGGGAGTGGAAAGAAAAAGAGAGAAGCTGCCTGTCATCCAGTCACTAACAAGTCATGATGGTGTTTATCAGTCAAGGTATCACCTTCCTGCCATTAAGGACGACAATGAAAGATTCAACGTTTCATCATTCTGTGAAAGACTATATGGTTTGAAACCTAAAACCGGCCATTAAAAATGACATTAAAGCTTTTCACACACATACAATGGGCCATTTTCAGTGCATTTTTATGATTTCCTACACACACATTTTCACTTGTCCGTTTCAGTGGTGTAAAGAAATACTTTCTCACTGGACAACTTCCACTTTCTGATCTGTTGCACACCTCAGTCTCCCACTGCCAGAGTTCAACCCTCAGGAGTCATGGGTTTATGTTGAAATCAAGAACACCGGTGATTTAGACCGTGCTGTAACCCATATGTTTTAAGCTGACATTTCGCTGAAGTGAATCAGTCTACCTGGCAGAGGATCAGCTCTCTCTTATCTCAGTGGAAAGTTTTTAATTTTGGGGCCTGGTGTATACATGGGCCATATTCTAGTCCAAGTGATGGTGAGCTTTCACCTGAGAAGACCACAAGGGAGGGAGGGGTACGTATGATGTTACGGCCATGATATTACAAGGCTCATATTTCCTTTCCTTTCTCCTCTGTGTCCCGCTTGTGACCGAGGCTAGTCACATTGAATTACAACACTGACGAACTCAAACAAAGTCGACACACGTTACATCTCTATTAGGCCAACGGGATATCAGCGTGTAATCAGATATGCGCCCGTCCACCACAGACAATGTCTTTCACATGTCAATAACAATCTACTAATTGAGAACATTGAGAGCTGTTGTTCTATTTCTGATCCCCATTGCCCTCGTTCTCTGGGTCCTAGTACAGTGTTTATTGTCATATCAATGACATTGTTACTAAGAGACTAGGTCAGCAACATGTTTGGTGCAATGGCTGAAGAATCATCGCTTTAGATGTAGGGTCCTACAGACACCCCCTCACATCCTAAACTTAGTAGAGAGCTTTGGCATCTTGTCGCAACAGCAAATAGATCAAAGGTTTATAAGACCAACCATCTAACAGAATCCCAGGCACCAATTGTTTACTAATCCTCCCCTGACTCCAGACCTGTATGCTTAACAGAGCATTTGACGCTCTGCCTGTCCCAGTGGAGGTTGTGAGGGCTCAACCCTGTGAAAAGTAACACATTTGAGTAATTTAGCAGATGTTCTTATCCAGAGTGACTTACGGTAAGTGCATACATTTAAGAGAAACTATGTGAAACAATCACAACTCAGTAATAAAAACATTCAATATGTGCTACACTGAATGAGCAGAAACAGTGCTAGAAAAGAATCATACAGATGAACATAAAACTAACTTAAGGACTAATTGAAGAGGAAGGTTTTCTGATGTTTCCTGTAGATGGGTAGAGACTGCTGTTCTAGCCTTTAGTGGAAGCTGGTTGCAACATTGAGGAGCCAGGACAGAGAAGATCTGAGTGGATTGGGAGCTGACTCCCTGAAAGGCGTGGGACAGCCAGTATCCCAGATGTGACAGAACCAAGAGCCTGTGTAGGGATGTAAGTGTTTGAGCATTGCCTGAAGGTAGGGATGAGCTCCTCTTGCTGCTACATACACTTGTCCTGTAGCTGCACAACAACATATATAAAGCTATATAGCTGGGATTGTAGCTTTATATATGTTGTTGTGCAGCTACAGGACCAGTGTACGTAGCAGCTCTGGCTTAAAGCATGAAAGTACCTCCTCAAGGTTTTCTAAATAAACTCTAAGAACACAACCTTCCTGCATTCCGGTCTCCGACCATACCAACAAACACAACATCAACACCTGTTGTGACAGAATAGCAAACCCATAGTCCCTAGGAGAGGCCAACTCCACCGGCCATAGAAGCGCCCCATCGGGCACCTGTGGAGGAGGATCCGCTGGAGGATACTGCAGCCTTAGCAGTCAAAGTGGTTTGCCTAGCTTCAGTTGACTCTCGTCGCTCAGTGGACTTATCCCGCTAAGCAGATCCTGGGCACCCAGTGGACCTACAGTATGTCGCTTCTGATGCGTGGTCTCTGGTGTGTAGCAGCCTCCAAGTGGCCTGCCAGGTAGGATGCAATCCAAGAGTGTGCAGAGCTGGAGATGACGAGATCTGAGAGGGTGGAATGTATGAGGTATGGTTCAGAGTGTTGAATGCTTCAGATAGTTCTAGAAGAATGAGAACAGAGGAGAGAGATTTGTCCTCTCTGTGTCCGACAATACCAATGCTAAAGTCTGTCCTACTGCGTGTCTCCTGGGTCCCATATCCTAAAAATGTCACAGCAGTTTGCGTCATCTCAACATCAAAGGATGGGATGGAGGATGTCATGATGCCTACATGGATTGTATTATGGATGAGCCATGTTATCTGTAGTGGCTGTACGGATGTGTTTGGAATGCTATGTGTGTTGTTTACTGTCCCCCTGATAATATGACCGAACTCAGAGAGCAGCAGTTTAATGTGCTGGAGAGATGTACAGGCAAGCGTTTTATTAGCAAACTGTTACGATGAATCCAGAGTTTATTATAGCAACATATCGACCATAAATAATGCTTCGGAGCATCATACACAACTGTGGGCAGTTATTGTTCAATCTCAGCACTTTTTAACTTCATAACCATCTTATTTACTTAGAACTGCACAGCCCAATATATGAGTTTGAAAATGATAAGTGCATTGCCGGAGTCAGGGGAACAAACCAGTCAGCATAGGGGCAAAGAAACGCCACAGGACAATGTCTCCAATCAAGGAAACACTAGCCGTTCCACTGTCTCTAATGTAATGTGTTGACCTTAACCCAAAATCCCTATAAGTAGACAGGAAATTAGTCAGAATGGAAATGAAGTTTATGTACAGTACCTCATTGCATTTTCAGTTGTCATTGAATGTTAGTGCTTGGGCAGTGAATGTGTTGTGTGTCTGCGTTTCTCTGTGTTTCTCAGTCCTGAGGGGCTGCGATAATGTACAGCGGCGGGTTCCACAGGGCAGAGGTTCTGTGTAGACAGTCATTGCTTTTAGCTTAGGGGAACCATCAGTGCGGGCTTCAGTGTCTTGGACACCTCCCTCATCTCATCAAGCCAGACAGCAGAAACAGGCCTTGTGGCGGCTCTGTCATATCACTGAATGACTCACTCATAAGTCAAGAGAGATTAACGATAATAATGCAGAAAAGCCAAACAAATGAAAATATTCAACAGTGGCTGGAGGCTTAAGCCTTCTAAATGGGCTGGCTACAAAGAAAAGATAGGCTTGTGCCCTGTTCCGCCAGTGTATTTAATTAAGTATGAGCGAAATGGCTGTGTCATATAATAACTTACCATAAACGCCTAAGAGCATAGTGTTCAGAACAGACTGCAGTGTTGAGTATAATGTGTGAATAGCAGTAGGCCTATACAGCATTTGCCATTCATTTGTGTATGATTCAGTAGCTTTTTATTTATTATTTTCTCTGCTGGGTAAATTTTTTCTCCAATTGATGTCATAGCCCAGCAGATAGCGTAGTCATCAAGTGTGTTAGGCTAGTAACCTAAAGGTGGCTGGTTCCCATAACAAAGCCAACAAGTTAAGGACAAGTTATGTAGTGCCCTTGAGCAAAGCACTTAATCCTATAATTGGTCCTGAATAAGAGCTTCTGCTAAATGACTAAATAGCGCCCGAAAAATGAACATTGTGTGTGCACAGATCCATGCATGTGTATTATTTATCTTATTATCGACAGAAAAAAAACATCACAAACGGAAACTTTCCCTAACAATTGCATTTAATATTAGTAACAGGACTGTAGGCATGTGTGTCAGTGGTCATTTGACAAACTTGTGTAATCTAACAGCACATTAGGAACCAGGCGGTTCAAGGAGAGTGATGTGAGTTGATCCACAGAGACTGGTTAACTCATGACAAGGCAGGACTGAAGAAGACAGTGAAAGCCCATATTCTTCTGGGAGTTTATCTAACTGGTATTTGCTAATCTTAAAAGGAGAAAGACCAGCCAGTGCTGTGGAGGGCTATAAAAGCTTCCAATTTGACCTGAGTTCTAACGTTTTCCATGCATTGAGATGCTTGCCTATTGAATATCAATCTAATCAAGCAAGAAGGTCAGATCTGTTCCACCGGGCTGAGAGAACATAGTATTATACTAAAATACTCTCAGTCTTTTTTAATTCAAAGGGGTAAAGAAAACTCATGGATTATGGTTAGGTAATATTCATGTAAATTGTGTATACATGCATTATTATGCATAATTATTGTTATTTATATAAAATATCATTAGTATATATATCATTATCAAGATGAACATCAATTTCCCTTTACTATCGTTATGTGATATAAGACATGGTGTTGGCATTCAGTAGTTTTCCAACTGCTGGCTGAGTTCTATGTTCCATAGAGAGGATGAAAAGCTGTGAAATGATGGTGGACACATTGTCCCTGTCTGGCCCCTGCATCAAACATTATCACACACACAAACACTGCTGTGAACATTCAAGCTGCTACCATGGCAACTCTGTCACCATCCCCTAGGGAAGACAACATGCAGGATGGTAAACACAAATATGGTACAAACAACACAGACACTGAGAATAACACTCTTTGCTCCATGTATACATGAACTAGTATCCATATTGTAACTATGTGATGACACAGCATTAAGACAATGTGAGACATGTTTTAATTCCTTACTGCACAAAAGCAATTAGATTTTCATTTGACATTTTAGTCATTTGGCAGATGCATTTATATAGAGCAACTTAGTGCATCCATCCTTAAATAGCTAGGTGGAACAATGTTTTATCACAGTCTCACTAATGAAGTGAAATATATAAATGTTTAGCAAAGTGAAGTAATGAACCATTAACAGAAGATTAACATTAATGTATTCTTCAAAGGACTGACTACTTAAACAAAATTGGTATCTCAGTTCTGTCATGAAACAACATGTTGTGTGAGTTAATGAGCAACATGAGCTCAGGTGTCATGAAAAATTCAAGAATTTGCTGTTGTTAGCAACTTTAACTTTCATTAGATTTGGCACATAGTCTAAGCGAAAGGGTGGAAGTATTTTTTTTGGATTTGATCTCAACACGTAGGAACACAACTTCATTAAGTAATTGAAAAATTGTCTGACTCAAAGTATAAACGATCTAGGAAATATGTAGTAAAATGACTTTTATGTGCAGTTGCTTACTGTTTCGATTAATCCGAGAGTTCATCTGGCCCCACACTGGTCATGTATTGTGTAACGTCTGGGTGCTAGAGTAAATGGACAGGAGACGCCGACCGTCAGATCCTCGGTGTGCCAGCAGGGGGAGACCAAGGACCAGGAGTGATGACACACATCAGTTCCATCCTCCTTGATGTTGTTTCAACCGTTTGATCATGTAAAAAGTACGGTATGGACCCATCAGCGACATGTCAAGCTAGCCGTGGAACTTACCATACTTTCTCAACCCTGACACCTTTCCAATCATTAGAGATATACAAAAGACACAAAATGTATACATTCAACTCCAGCTACAATATTTCAAGCTAGCTGTGGATAGAGCTTAACATCTTAACTTCAGGGGCGGACTGGGGTACAAATTTAGCCCTGGCACTGTAGCTACACCAGCCCACATTAACCCGCCCACACAAACCCACCCACTCTATCCTTAGACACACACACTGTAGCTACCACCAGTCCACATTAACCCACCCACACAAACCCATCCTTATCCTTAGGTATATGGACTGTAGCTACTTCCACATAGAGGTGAAATTGCTACAAAAACATTGTAAGTACTTGTCACGCTTGATAAATAGGACTTAGGCAGGGATCCAGGTAATAAAAATGGATAACAGATTTATTAAAACTTAAACAATCCCATAGGAGATAAAAAAACTGAAACACGCCTAATTTAGGAATAGAAAACAACAAAACAGAACTGTGCAACTGTGATTGTATCAAAGGCAATCTCCAAAAACAAAGCAAACTTGAATAATCAGGAGACAAAGTACTCACAAGAACAGTATTCAGGAACAGGCGGTAGGCAGAAACATGATTTGACAAGAAAATGACCAGCAAAGGAAATTAGAACTAAGGAGAACTCAAATAGGGGACTGATTACTAAGAGGGTGCATCGGTGAAGGTTATTAACTAAGAGGATTGGATAACGAAAACCGTACAATATGTAGTTTTCCAAAACAATAACAAAAGATGTACTTTGCATTAAAAATGCAAACATCACTATACCTATATTATATATATTTCTTAGTTGTGTACTTACATTATCCTAAACATTTCCACCAACTTTCAAATCCAGAGAAATTTGTAATATAATTCGAAGACACGGGACATTTCATTTCGTCCTGTCAATGGCGTCATGTAACCTTTGACTCCGCTAATTGCTCCAGGGAACCGCCAAACATAACGTGAATAAAGTTATAATATTTTTAACAATAAATTACTTTGTCAGTGAACATTTCTTCTGCCGGAGATGCTAGATTGGAAGGTTGTCATTGACAACGATAACAAAACCCATGATCCCACGCTACTTCCCGATGTCATCCAAGTACATATTTTGCTATTGTTTTGATTGAGAGCCCCCTGGTGGCCAAAAACTAAATATTTTACATTTAAATAGGGGACTGATTACTAGGAGGGTGCATCTGTGAAGGTTATTAACTAAGGGGATTGGAAATTGAAAACCATGTGATAAAAAGATCAGGAACCAAAACTAAATACAGGAAGAAATTTTGAAGGGCAGAACAAAAACCTGGAATAGAACACAGACATGGACAGGGGGAAATCGTTACAGAACCCCCCCAAGGCGTCGCTCTTGAGGCACCATAAGAGAAGGGAGGTCGGGAACCAGAGAAGACCCAATGAAGACCAGGAAAATGGAAACCAGGCACAAGGAGGACAGACCAAAAGGAGTGCCCGGCGGAGGCCAGGCAGCAGGAGAGCCCAACGGAGTCCAGGCAGCAGGAGAGCCCGGCAGATTCCAGGCAGCAGGAGAGCCCAGCAGAGTCCAGGCAGCAGGAGAGCCCGGCGGAGTCCAGGCAGCAGGAGAGCCCGACGGAGTCCAGGCAGCAGGAGGCAGAGCTGGAGGAGGACAGGCAGGACTAAGCCAGGCAGGACAAGGCCAGGCAGGCTTGGGCAGAGTGGGAGGCCGGAAGGACGAAGGTGGAGGCGGAAGCCAGGCAGACGAAGGTAGCATCGGTTCCAAGGCCAGCACTGGAACCAGAGCTGGGACAAGAACCTGGGCAGGAACAGAACACAGGATGAACACAGAGACAGACACAGAGATGGGAAATGGGGCAGGCATGGGCACAGGGACAGAAGCAAGCACTGGCACAGGGGCAGGCACAGGGGCAGGCATGGGCACAGGGGCAGGGACAAGGGCAGGCACTGGCACAGGGAGAGGGGCAGGCACTGGCACAGGGGCAGGCACTGGCACAGGGGCAGGCACAGGCACAGGGGCAGGCACTGGCACAGGGACAGGGGCAGGCACTGGCACAGGGACAGGGGCAGGCACTGGCACAGGGGCAGGCAATGGCACAGGGGCAGGCACTGGCACAGGGACAGGGGCAGGCACTGGCTCAGGGGCAGGCACAGGGACAGGAGCAGGCACTGGCTCAGGGGCAGGCACTGGCACAGGGACAGGGGCAGGCACTGGCACAGGCACAGGGGCAAACATGAAAGCTGGGACAGACAGATGGACCAGGGCAGGCTCAGGGACCAGGGCAGGTTTAGGAACCAGGAGAGGTTCAGGGACTGAAGCAGGGACCTGGAGAATGGCAGGGGCTGGAACCAAAGCTGTGGTAGGGATAGAAACAGGGAAAGGGACACAGGCATGGAGAGGGAATTGATCAGTGACAGGTACCAGGCTTGGGACTGGTATAAGGACTGAGGCAAGGCTGGGAACATGGACGTGGACTGTTGCCTGAGGTAACACCGGGAAAGTGATGGCAACAAGCGATACCGGGGAAGCAGTTACAGGTACGGAGGTCACGGGCAGCAGTGTAGCGGCTGCTGTAGCCTTTGGCTGTGAGCAGAGGGTTGTAATCTCAAACTGCGGTAGCTTGTTGGTGATATCAGGTGGTCAAGACCCAGTGGAAAACTCTGGTGGTTGTGGGGCAACCTCTGGTGGTCGTGGAGAACTGGGGTCTATAGCCATAGGAGTGGGACTTGTGTCTACAAGGTGAAGGCTAGGAAGTGACACTACTATGGACCCTACTCTACCAATAGGGGTCCTGACATGAGAGCATAGGTCCCTGACAGGATACTGAGGAGCCTTGAAGGGTGACTGAGGGGCCTTGACAGGATACTGAGGGGCCCTGACGGGTGAACGAGGAACCCTGACAGGGGACTGAAGGGCCTTGACAGGAGACTGAGGGGCCTTGACAGCAGACTGAGGGGCCATGGCAGGAGACTGAGGGGCCGTGGCAGGAGACTGAGGGGCCGTGGCAGGAGACTGAGGGGCCGTGGCAGGAGACTGAGGGGCCGTGACAGGAGACTGAGTGGCCATGACAGGAGACTTAGGGCCCATGACAGGAGACTGAGGGGCCGTGACAGGAGACTGAGGGGCCTTGACAGGAGACTAAGGGGCTACAAAGGATACAAAGTTCGGCGTCCCGTATTCTGACACCACTGTCTCATTCCCCAGCAATTCCCCATCAATCAACATGCAGCTGTCAATTATATGCAATTAAGGACTCTATTTTGCTGGGGTGTGGACTTGGGGGAATTGTGGGGTATTTGTCAGGACCCCACCCCCTTGAACCAGTTTCACTTTTCCTTGTGTTTCTATCCCCTGATCCTGGTTACCTTGTATGTGCGTTTGGTCTGTTTCTATGTTTGTTTGTCTTCACCATGTTCCTGAGCACCAGTTCCTGTATTCCCTGCACTCCTGAAGGCACCATTTGCATCATTGCTGATCCTGAGCACCTGTTCCCTCTGCCGCACCTGGGGCTGATTGCCACCCTCCCTTTATTAGGGAGGTTTTGGCAAGCAGTCCCTGCCAGATTATTGTACTGCCAAGTGCGATTCTATTTTTATTTATTGTCTAGTCATTCCAGTCAGTTCTGAGTTCCTGTTTTCTAAGTTTTGTAGTCTGTTATGCCTGGTTACTCATCCTGCTATTTCCATTTGCACTCCAGGACACTCGACCTGCTTATCCCTCTGCTGTGGGTTTCCTGAACCACCTGTCTGCTGTCTCATCCCAAGCATCAGTGTCTACCAGTCTGCCACTCCGTGTGCCGGAACCCTACCAGCCTGCCACCCTGCTCGGTGTGACATCTGTCCACCACCAATGCAAACCGGTTCAGCCTCATCACCCAAGCCATCACTTCACAACTGTTCTGTCTCTTCCCCCGGATCATCGCTACACTTCCCATACGGTTCTGTTACCAACCATCAACTAATCCAACTGTACAAATAAACATCAATATCTTTATTTCCTTAACTGTGTCCATCTCTGCCTCTGGGTTCTCCCCTGCTCCGAGCTCTGATCGTGACAGTATTGTTCTCTGTATACATCTCTGATGTTTGTAAATGCTTGTGTTGACACCAATATTTTGTATTGATTGGTTCCCTGTGCATAACAGGACATTATTTTCCAATAGTAAGAGAGGTACACACGTTGTATGTGTTATTTGCGTACATGAGTAGAGGGTGCTCTCAGTAACCTTGCGATATTTGCTTATAGCGTTCTGTGAAATAAAAACATCAGAACGCACCTGCTCCTGCGTGTGACTCCATTACCTTAAGAGACTTTGACATACAATATGTACAAAAGATCTACTTGGATGATGTCGGGAAGTAGCGTGGGATCATGGGTTTTGTTATCGTCATCAATGACAACCTTCCAATCTAGCATCTCCGGCAGAAAAAATGTTCACTGACAAATTAATGTATTGTTAAAAATATTATAACTTTATTCACGTTATGATCGGCGGTTTCCTGGAACTTAGAGCAACTAGCGCCCGCAAAGGATTATGACGCCATTGACGGAAGACAAAACGAAACGTCCTGTGTCTTCGAATTATATTACAAATTTATCTGGATTTGAAAGTTGGTGGAAACATTTAGGATAATGTAAGTACACAACTAAGAAATATATATATAATATAGGTAAAGTGATGTTTGCTTTTTTAATGCAAAGTACATCTTTTGTTATTGTTTTGGAAAACTATATATTTTACCTTAAATCTGTAATTTTACTTTAACTTAAGTATGTTTTGTTTAAAGTATTGTATTTTGTTACATTTTCAATCACATCCGTTTCTGAGTAAAAAAAAGTGCAAGGAAAAATTTCGAAGTGTAAGCTGTGAAAAAATGCTGTATTAAATTACCGCTAATGCAAACTGTACATTTCCTACTGCTGCAGCTTCATATTAAAAGCATTTCACTGGCAAAACAGTTAAAGTGGTCACACAAGTTGACTTTTGAAGTGGATTATGAAGTGGTCTAAGGAGATTAGCGCTGACCGCTCTCATTCATCAAAAATGCATTTACACAACAAGACAACCGTCATAGTCTAATAATAATAATGAAACGCAAACATTCGCAAAACTTCTAATTTTAACATAAAAGGTCTGTAACGTTGTTTTGCGCCATTGCTTTGGCAAAGTGACTGTCAAACAAACTAAAATCGAACGCATTATATGGCTTTGTTCTAAAAGACTGCAATTTAATATAACTGTAAAACAAACAGGCCTATATTAAGAATAAATAAGATATTAAATCAACATAAATGTTATTTTTGGAGGTTATAAAAGTAACGAAATACATTTTACTCAGAGTACATTTTAAATGAGCTACCTTTTACTTTTACTTAAGTAGATTTTTATACAAGTAATCAGTGCTCGAAGTGGGGCGGTACTCACCGGTACACAGTACCGACACTTCTACATTTTACTCTTAAGCGTACCTGCACTTTTTCTTGCGTAACACCAGTAGCCAGTACCCAATCACACAGACAGAGAAAGCGTCAGTGTCAGAGAGATTGGTAATGATCCTAACGTTACATACACTACACTACCCAGAGGGCACTACGTGACTTCAGATCTCTTGAAGAATCGCGTAAAGGCAAGCAGTCGGCCCGTCCTATCACAAGTTTGCTTCTCCACGGTCCGACGCTAGTTCGAAAAAGCTGTCTGATGCTGGTCTGATGATGCGGCTGCCGCCTGACAGTAACAGATTTTTTACTGTTGAAAACTAAGAAAGTAAAAAGTTTCTCTAAAAATAAGTGCTTTTTGTAAGCCGTTATGTTAGCCTGGCTTCAGAAAGGTACTAAAATAACGCGTGTTCCAGAGCCAGACACCGTCAACAGAGGTCCAAGTCCAACAGAAACATCAGGTACGATTCATGAGCTTCAAACTAACGTTAATTAAAACCCTTCATAGTCTCCCAACGTTCGCGATTATTTCGCGAACCGTACATGCTTGGTACCGTTGGAAAGATGAAGATCAGACGAAGAGAATGTGTGGTGGCACAGCCGGAGCTATAGCACCTCAAAGTTGGTCATGTTTTTAGACTGCAGCCTTTTTCACTAAACACATTACAGACAGGATGTAAAAAACTAGCTGGGATTTCAAAAACGTATAGAAATTTAGTAAGAAATGGGTGCAGCATTTTGATGTTGACTTGGTTGTATGGCCTCCAAACTTTGCACACTAGTCCACGAGCCCTGGAGGCTTGACAATATGCA
>JACXGM010028583.1:0-14002 GCA_016801145.1 Umbra pygmaea | reverse complement strand
TCAAACATAAAGTGTTCAATGCATAAATGCTTGAAGTACAAAATATATTAAAACACACTTTTCTGAAAAACAAAACGTGCAGCAAAGCATTCTGGGAAATCGGCTGTTACGTATATTTTACGGCATATTTCCGTTATAAACACAGTGCAAGAGTATATTTAACAGTGTAGTAATGTATTTTTAACAGAAAAGAGATGATGAACTAAACTACTGTGTTTCACTGTTACAGAAACTGTGTTCAACCTTTTTTGAGTGTACAGTGTTTTATCGTGATGATTTGACAGTTTTTCACTGTGAAATCTACAGACATTTTTTACAGTGTAATGTGAGTCAGGGACACTCTTATCCAGAACGACTTAGTTATAACAGTTATATCTCCCTGGAGCAAGTGCCTTGCTCAAGATCACAACAACATTTGGCAGAATCGAACCAGCAACCCTCCGATAGCAAGTCTGACTCCCTAACCACTAAGCCATCTGACCCCCCACACCCATGACTTCCTGAACTTCTGCAGGCACACAGAACCATAAAACAAACAAACGCTCTTTGGCCTGTAATATCACACATACTCTAGTAATCATTGTGACCATCGGAGAGACAATGAGACGATAGCAGCAATCAGATCTACGTGAGTCTGTGTGTGTTTGTGTGTGGGTCAAAGTGTGTGTTTATTATGCAGCCAGTAAGCTATGAATAACTTATTCAGGCTGTTGGTGTTTATAACTTTTAGGTGACATCAACATTAGATAATAAAAACTGTTATGTCTCTATGGCTTCACAGGGTTGTCTGCTAGATGTCTTCTCCCTCCCCTCTCCTTAACATACATGGATATTAAAACATAAACAAACAAAATAGCTATTGCTTTAAATGGAGTGTTACTCCCTCTACTGGTTATAATGGACAACTACATTTCATCATGGCCAGCCGGATGTCAGGGCATTCTGAGGTGACTTCCCCAGATCTATCACAAAAAGAGTTCCCTGTAACATCAATAAAGAAACAGAGATGGTTAAGGCAAGTACAGTCCAGGGATTGGGAGTAACTGATTACAAAAGTGTTTTAACTGTAATCATTTACGTTACTTTTGTAATCAGTTACGTTACTGGCAAAAAAAATATGTAATCGGATTACAGATACTATTGAAAAAAAATGCATGATTACATTTGCATACCTTTACAATTGGAAGTAGTTTATTGTCTATTGACAAACGTATCAATCAGGATAACTGAGGGTGCTCTCCTACCCCATGTTCTCTTCCAAAATCCTCTGGTCCTGGGAAGCAAGTGAAGAGGAGACCTGCAAATATGATGGGTCCTGAAACTGACTCTTCCTCAGGGCTTCTCATCAACGCTATCCTCCCCGTCATAATCATCCTCCTCCAAGTTGTACGCATTGCTAACACCCTGGCATGTCATTGTACCTACCTCAAACATATCCACATTTTATCGTCCCCATATTATTGGCCACTATCCCTATTTTGTTAAATTACATTGTATCTTATGTTATTTTTGTTTAAAAAATTGAGTAGAGTGGTGTTCTCCAAAGTGTTTACTTGAACACTAGCTAATTGGCTTGTCTACCTGTAAAGGAATTAACGAGACTGACCAACCTTTCCTAGCCCAATAAACGCTCATATGGATTCAGGGTTGTCGGCCAAAGGTTTCTTTCCAGTATAGGGTAAAGATTGACAGTGGTTATTTACGTTATATATTATTTAACAATAACAATTGATTTATTTCTACCTACTAGCATGTGTTTGGACATTTGGACAACTAAACTAGCAAATTTAGCAACACCTTTAACTGTATTTTAGGGGTTAAAAATAAGATATTACATGAGGTGGTGTTTGTCGCCCAAGATGAATTGGACAATTTACAAATTGTCATACAAAATTTTTACCCATCCCCTTTTAGAAAACAAAATAAATATTATAATAATAGGGGGTGGCTGACAGAAAACGTGTGTGGGAACATGTTTCATAGCAATTGCAAACTGAAGACCTAGGGGTTGATGTTAAAAGAAAATGGAAAGAATGCTTGTCACTAACATACGAATTAACCACTAATGAAAATCTCAGACAAATACAGTTTAAGATAATGACAAGAATATATCATACTAGAGATAAAATAAGCTAGTTTGATTCATCATCAGATATATGTTTAAAATGTAACCTATATAGTGACTCGCTCATCCATGCCTTTTGGAACTGCAAAGGAATTAAGAAGAGTTGGGAAAGCATAGAGATCTGGTTATCTAAATATACTAACAGAAAAATCATTTTCTCTTCAAGAATGTGTATTTTTCAAGACATTGAGGGAATAAGACATCCAATTAGCTGGCAGATACTTTTTTCCTCTCTCATTTTTAAAAAACTAATATTGCAAAACTGAAAGAAAAAGGAGGCCCCCTCAATAGAGAAGTGGAAAGCCTTAATGAGATATTACTTGTGTATTGAAAGGTCAATGTCAGAGGACAAAAATATAAATAAACAATTTGATAGCCAATGGAGCCAAATTTATAATGCCCTCTAGAGCATGTCTTTAGAACCCCATTTATTATTTAATATTATTTATGTAATAATTTTTTTGTCTGTGTGTGTGTGTGTGTCTGTGTTGTCAGGACTTGTCTTGAAAAAGAACCAGCAATGTGTGGGATGGGTGGGTAAATGGAGGGGTGGGGGGGTGGATGGTAGGGTGGGTTGGTATAACCAATGATAAATATTCAGGGAAGCAAAGTACGTAAAGGGGAGGTGAAATTCTGAGGAATAACTGAGTTAGACGAAACTCTGGATTAGTTGATTAGATGAAACCTTATATATATATTTTTTTTTCTCCTTTCGTAGTGGTTGTTTATGTCTTTGATTTTTTTTCTACTTCCTGGTACCTGATTATTATGACCGATGGAAATTAAAAAAACAAATTATATAGAAAAAGCAATTGCAAACTCATTCTGGAGTCCCCATAACAACAGAACATCTGGTCTTAAGTTCTCTGCCAAAGAAGTGCTATTAGGACACATCAAAATATTTTTTATTGTCAATATAAATTACAAAGGAGTAAAAATCAAACAAACATACATACAACACTTATGGCAGGTTGTGGGAGACAATGTGAGAGTGAAACAAAGTGAATGTATCAAAGGATAGATGTGCAAAGAGATGCAGATGGTTCAAAATTAGCACCATTCACCAGCCAAATGCTGGTAAAATATGCAAGTGGCTGGTAGATTTGCTTCCCTCACCAGCCTAGAAAACTAAAGTAAACTATTGAGTGGCTGTTAAAATTTGAACATTTACTAGCCAATTGGCTGGTGGGTGAAATTTTTTATTTTGAACCCTGGATGCAGATATGCCCCACCTGGACAATCAGTGGCCAAGTCTGGCAAATTCAGATTCAAATGCTTTTCATGTAGATGCTACATAAGTGACTACAAGAAGCAAAGATCAAGGTTTTAGTTTTAATCCACGCATAGGCATATATTTTGCTGGCCAATGCATGTCGGAGGTATTGGGTCCTCAGCGATTCCCACCTCCTGTTCTTTTTTTGAAATACAAAGCAACACATTGAAGCATTTTGCTTATGTCAAATGAATGTATATTTAATGTGTTAACAAACGTTATTTTTAACGTTACCGTGTTACACGTTTGATATACAGTAGCGAACAATAATATAAGACATAAGAATGTATTCGGCCACAGAGCTCGAGGTCTAAAAATACTATCTTACCTGATATTGTGAGTGCAATTTCTATCTCACGCCTGAGTTGTTTTTTACCTCGTCTGTTTACATCCATCGGTGCGTTTGGTCTGTAGTTTACTGCTCTGGTCACTTCTGTCTTTCTTTGAGCACTGATTCGCTAGCAAAATCCTAAAAACTACAAAAAAGAAGCTAGCTATACAGCCAATCAGAGTGGTCCCTGTTGAATCGGCGTAGGGCACCTGAAACAAAGGCCAACCGAGGCCAACGCACCACGACTGTGAGGGACACACCGAACAGGCTAGAGTGACGGTCGGTCACCGTTGGCCCAACTAGTCCAAACGGCCAACGATCTGGTTGGTGTGTTCGACCCTTTAGACCTTCTTGGACCCCTGTTCAAAGGCTGCTTGTCATGGAGCAGAACTACACAAACTCCTGAATGGAAGCCCATGTAGTTTGAAAAAGAGATACAGTACAGTGTCGCAGCAATTTATAAAGGTTTTCCACATTTTAAAATAGTTAATTAGAAAATATTAAATTTGAATGCAATTTCTCCTGATAACGAACGTATCCAATATTCATAGGCTTTACATAAGTCCCAGACTGTATAGTTGTTGACTCCTTTACTCAAACAGTTCTACCCTGGCTGTGCCAATTTTTACCATATTCTAGAGCCATACTGTATGTTCCAATTCTATTTCAGCAGGCAGAGACAGCATTGATGAGAGAGACAAACACAGGCGTAATATACAGGCTCTCATGAGCCTTAAGAAACACACATCATGGAGAGATCCCCAACTTGGACGAATCTGAAACACCAAAAGTACCTAGATACAGTATCTGGTTATACTGCTCACTCCCTTAACAACCCCACATTAACCATCTCCAATCTAAACTCAAATCCAGAAGCATCTTCCTGTCCTGCAACAACACCTCCCTCAATCTTGCGGCTGAACACGCTAACTTGAAAATGACCATTGTACTTTGATGATATTTATAGAATTGCCTTTTACGCTCTACTATATGAAATTAGATGGAATCTATCAAAATGCCATACACGTTGTCACCAATGCCTCACATTACACTACCACTGCCACCTCTATGCTCTCTCAGACTGGCTCTCGCTTAAATACCGATGTCAAACCCTCTGGTAATGGGTTTCCATTGTAGTCAACACATCCATTGGCTGTCATTCCTTTCAGTTCTCTGCTGCCAATAGCTGGAAAGAACTGCTAAAAGATTGACCTTATGGGATAATTGTCCAAGCTTCTCTCTGATCACTGAACATGAGAAGCTTCTCCTTCATTTGAACATACTTTTTTGAACATTTATATTCCATTGTTATCATTCCCCCCCACAAAGATGTATTTTTTTAACTAATCCTCTAAGCCAACCTCATGTTACACACATTTTATACATTCTGTTTGAGTATTTGGTGTACTGAATGTGAAACTTTATTTCAGTTTGCACTGTTATGCTTTAACTTGGCCAGGTCTTTGTCTTAAATAATAAGTTATAAATTAGTTTACCTGTTTAAATAAAGGTCAGGACAGTACATGTAAACGGCCACATGGGGGCAGTATCATCCCTGCCGGAACAACTTCCAATCACCTGGCACAGGAAGTCTTATGATTCTCTACTGCCGTGTTTCATATGACTGGAAAGATCCATGTTAAAGTTGGCACCCCCTTTGACCACTCTCACTCTCTCCCACCCTGTAACCCCTGTTGGTAAGCAGGTTGTGGTATTCTGGAGTGGAGCCAGACATTAAGACCTTGTGTTGCTATGTCTGGAAGCCTATGACTTCTTAATAAAAGACCAACCTGATACCCAGAAAGGAAGCCAATACTGTTATTGTGGAGTGTGTTTGAGGTGTTCAGGTTAACCCTAATCTGTAGAGTAAATCTTTGTTTTGCACCACGTCCTGATGTGGTCCAATTCCCTGTATTATAAACTTGTGGGATTAATTATTACTGTAGTAAAGCATTTAAAGTCTGGAACACAGAGCTGTCTGTTCAGTCATGTGACCTTTTCCATCCTCCAGTTGTTGTTTACTTCAGGTCCCTAAAATAAGGCACTTACTACTACGTTGTGGTTGCGTACACTTACTAAGTCGCTCAGGATAACAGCCAAATGACTAAAATAATGACCCTTGATATGGGGGGATGGGCCTCATAATGACCTCTACTGTAGTTGAAAGGGCCTAGAGAGAAACTCTACTTTTGTTCTGGGTTGACTGGTACAGGGTCTCTTCAGACAAGATCAGGAGAACAACTGCCGGAGTTTGTTGTAGCAGTCTAAGCTGCCAGCTGCAGCCCCCTGAACATTGGGGTTCGAGGTCCTGCCTCAACAGACTGTGCCATTCTTCTAGAATAAAGCACACAAATGTAAAGAGGGAAGATTATAAATTTTTTTACATTGTAGTATTTTAATAAACAGGTTCTAGTACTTTAATAAACAGGTTCTAGTACTCTAATATACCGGTACTGTCACGGTTAAGGGTGTGTTTGGAGAGAGGGAGACTCAAATAGGCAGTTTGTGGTAAAGCGTTCATGATTTATTCCAGTTCAGTGAATATCCAACAGGGCACACTCATAGACAGCAGAGCGTATGTACTAACAGACCTATATTCCTCACACTCTTCACAGTGGTGTAGACACTGACAACAGGTACTGACTTCAGAGCCTACGCCTAATTTACTGCAATCTTATACATATCACAATACGTTGTTTGTAGCTCTCAGATATCAATGTAAGCAGGAAGCAAATACATGAACGAACTAAACAACTACAACACAACCAGACGTGACTTACGTGGGGGATAACCTCCAATAATACTCCACGCTCTCTTCCTGGGCAGGGCTGCTTATAATGGCACACTGATCACTTGAAGAAGAAGGAATCAGAACCTTCTACATGATTCCAGCTTTCTCCCAGTCCCTACTACACCTCCCAGCAGCCCTGGCCAGGAAGAGGCGTGGCCGACCCTGAAAGGGGACATGTTTCCGAATAAAAGCACATAAAACCACCATGTAAAGACACTGAATCAAGGGAATAAACATATGAAATAGAACAAAACCTAAACAGGTAATCAATACTAAATCAAGAAGTCCATTCTCAGTCTTTGACGCCAGCCCCCACTGGGCTGGGCATTACAGGTACAGGTTCTATCTAGTATATTAATAAACAGGTTCTAATACTGCAATAAACAGGTTCTAGTACTGCAGTAAACAGGTTTTCGTACTTTAATAAACAAGTTCTAGTACTGCATTAAACAGATTCCTGTAGAAGCCCTGGTGTTTTTTGATGAGGGCAGAGGTCACAGTATGGCTGTCCATATAATTCTATAAACATTCATGCTCTAGTATAATTCTAGTATAATACGGAGGTGTGTGTGTATGTGTGTGTATGTGTGTGCATGCGGAGAGAGGACTTTGGTCCAAGATGCAGAACGCTAAATGTAACGTGTGTCATGTGATGTGGTGTCTGAACACTGCTCTGATTGTTGCAGGGACGGGAAAAAGCCAGGCTTCAATAAGGTAATATTACCTAGATATCTGATAATATTGATCTGATGTTAAATTAGATGTCATTTATAACCAATCAGACACCTTGCTGAATTGAAAGTCACAGTAGTACTTTGACAGATTTCACCTCACTGAAATACCTTTCATTTCCTTCAGTAATGTTCAACTCCCTTAAGTGTTTTTGTCAGTTGTGATGGAATGTTCATCTGTTGTGAAATAAGGAAGATTTTGTGAAATGTTTGAGCAATTTCTATTAGCAAAATCACCAGGTTGTCACTGTCTTTATAAATTGATTCCTCTTGTTTGATAAATCATCTAAGACAATGCACTCAACTTTTTCTTTTAGCTAATAATAAATTCTATCACACACTAAATTCCTGAAAGCCACATTGACATCATTAGTGGTGTTTAAGTGTGCCGTGACATCATTAGGGGTCCAGTAACATCATTAAAGTGTGCAGTGACATCATCAGGGGCCCAGTAACATCATTAAAGTGTGCAGTGACATCATTAGGGGTCCAGTAACATCATTAAAGTGTGCAGTGTCATCATTAGGGGTGCAGTATTTTAATTAAAGTGTGCAGTGTCATCATTAGGGGTGCAGTATTTTCATTAAAGTGTGCAGTGTCATCATTAGGGGTGCAGTATTTTCATTAAAGTGTGCAATGTCATCATTAGGGATGCAATGTCATCATTAAAGAGTGCAGTGATATCATTTAAGGGTGCAGTGACATCCACATCATTAATGGAAGGGAGGAGTGTTCTGAGGCGTGCCCAGTCTCTACGGAGCGTGTCTAAAGGAGACAGAGACACTCCCATCTGGGCAGAGGTGGGGTTTAGGGACAAGATGAAGTCCGTCTCCTCTGTGACACAGATGATGGCCAGGTGAGAGGAAAACCTGACCTAACTTTAACCTCCTGGGTCAATTTCAAGCCATTTACTCACCAGGGTTGGATTGTCTGTCAATATAGAAATTATTTTATGAAAAATGGGCTTAAATATTATAGTTAAGTGCCAACCTGCTCACAGGTACCAATTCAGCTCTTCAGTGGAGGCCGGCAGTACTAGCACTCAGCGGGACCTGACAACTGGGGTAACATTTCACCACATGTCATTTAGTTCAGACTTTGTAATAAGGGGCACAGACAAATAAATGTAATGTTCTGATTGGCCTTCCTCCAGATAGGCCAGCAGAAGAATTCCTCCTCACTGGCCAATGAGAAGTCGGAGACACACATGGCAGACATCAGGGTTGACGTTAGAGCAGACAGGAAGCTGCAGTCTGAGAACGCTAGGGTCCAGCCCGGCCTGGCAGAAGAGAGAGAGAAGAGCAAGCGGTCTGTTGTTCTGTCACGCAGTAAGTCCATGTCCAGCCTCCCGCATCCCTCCGTTAGGGTCGACCTGGCTCGAGGAATTGGACCCCTTAAGGCTCTTTTTGAGTCAAAGTTCACACAGGGGAAGAGCGTACCTGTAGGACCACCACATCCCAAGATGACCAACATGGCTACAGGGGGGAAAGTTCAGGGGTCAACAACACCAGAACCAACCCCTGACCTTGCTGTAACACCTGCAGAGGTCACTACACAGGTGAGTATGTGTCAGTCAATTTAAAGCCCTGATGGAAGATTTACCTAGATTTGGCACGTTTGAATTTGGAACATACGTCTCTTTTGGACAGTTCACATCTGATTAAACAACACATGTTTGACATGTAAGATTGGCAAGCTTACACTGACACAATCACCATTTAGATATGACTCAAAATAATTGGTTGATAAATGAGTTTCACATGAGTTTTCACGTGTGAATTTGGCACGTTTAACATGTGATGTTGTTGTTTTTGGGAAGTTCACGGCTACACCGCATTCCAAATTATTATGCAAATTATATTTTACACTGATTTTCCTAAATAGTCTATGCAAATGACAGTCAGTATAATTTTCAAGTCACCAACCATTAATTGCAGCATTAGGAGGTCATATTTACTGAAATCAAAAATAATTTCAATCAAACACATATTAACTGTAACGTCCAGCCCTGGAAGGGTTGAGTTATGGGCTTCCTTTTGTTGCATTAGTCTCCTGTGTTTATGTTGCCCTTGTTGGTTCAATGCTAAGCATGGTGGTTCTGTTATCCGTAATGTTATACATGTACTATTTGGTTTACTGCCCTGTGTGTTTCAGTGTTCCAGTTTCTCCCCCATGTGTTTTGTTGTGCTTTGGTTCGCCCTTGTGTTTGTATCTGTCGTTGCGTCTGTGAGGTCTTTTAGGTTACGTCATTGTTGAAGCATGCTCCCAGGTGTCTTAGGTTAGCTAATTTGTGTTTGTATTTAGCCGTTGTGTTCCCGCCTTTTCCCTGTTGGTTATTGTTCCTGTCACGTCTTACCCGAATGTTACGTTACGTGTTCCTGTGGTGTCGCTTTGCTCCTGAATATATATTTACTTTGGTTTAGCCCCTCGAGGCAGTATTTGTTTTGCTCAAAATAAATATAATTGTATTCATTGGCATTCCTTCACGCCTGTCTCATTCCTATACACTTCGAAGGAGGTCACGACATTAACAGGACAAGTTACATGTTAACATAGGACCCCTTCTTTGATATCACCTTCACAATTCTTGCATCCATTGAACTTGTGAGTTTATGGAGAGTTTCTGCTTGAATTTCTTTGCAGGATGTCAGAATAGCCTATCAGAGCTGCTGATTTGATGCAAACTGCCTCCCACCTTTATAGATCTTTTGCTTGAGGATGCTCCAAAGGTTCTCAATAGAGTTGATGTCAGGGGAGGATGCGAGCCACACCATGAGTTTATTTCCTTTTATGCCCATACCAGCCAATGAGACAGAGGTATACTTTGCAGCATGAGATGGTGCATTGTCATGCATGAAGATGATTTTGCTATGAAAGGCATGGTTCTTCCTATTGTACCATGGAAGAACGTGGTCAGTCAGAAACTCTATTGACTTTGCCAAGGTCATTTTGACACCTTCAGTGTCCTTAAGTGGGCCTACCAGCTCTCTCCCCATGATTTCGGCCCAAACCATGACTCCGGCATCTCCTTGCTGATGTTGCAGCCTTATTGGGACATGGTGACCATCCACCAACCATCCACTACTCCATCCATCTGGACCATCTAGGGTTGCACGGCACTCATCAGTAAACAAGACTGTTTGACATTTTGTCCTCATCATATTTCTAGGCCCACTGCAACCATTTCTGCTTGTGAGCATTGGTTAGGGGTGGCGAAATAATAGGTTTATGCACAACTACAAGCCTCTGGAGGATCCTACACCTTGAGGTTCAATACCTGTTTACTGCTTTGTAATGGAATTTTAGCAACTTCCCCATTATGCCTTTACTCTCTTCACAGTACAATGATCATGCTTACGTTTATCTTGAAATTTCAATTGTTTTCATACCTTGTCCAAGGCATTACACCAGTTGACACTTTTCCGCAGCTAAGACATTATTTTTCTTTCCCATTTTGCTTGAAACCTGGGGCCTGTTTAGTAATGTGGAACATCCTTATTAACTAGTTTTCCTTTAATTGGGCTCACCTGCCAAACTAATTATCACAGGTGTCTGAGATGGATTTCAGTGAGCCAAAGAGCCCGGGGACACAATACCATTCATGAGTATGATTGAAAAACAAAATATTTAATATTTATGACAGTTAATTCCAATTTGCATAATTATTTGGAACGCGGTGTATTTTATTTGCATTATTCGACAACATATTTCTGACAACACTGCATGTTTTTGGTTATTTTGACCTGTCATGAACCTGTCCTCCTGAGTAGTTCCCTTGTATGGTGGCTCTGAATTGTCAAAAAACTCTCAAAAGGCTGGCTATATGGATGCGAAAAACACTGATAATTTAACCTGATCCAAATTTTTCTATTAAAGACGAAAGTTTCAGAGGCAGTGTGAAGCATGAAGCATGATAACATGAGGTCATTTTTAACGTGCAAAAATTTTGGATGCGAATTTCGGACTCTGTGTGCAAGTGCCTTTATTTGGGCTATGTGTTACGAATTACAGATGTCGAGTCCATAACAAAAAGAGTAAATTAAAACTGTTCAGCCACCTGTAGACCACTAGGCCAACAATGCTACCTCCGGCGGTCCGCCGTTGTCCAGCCAGCTCTTTGCACGCCGTTTATAAAATATTATAAAAATCATTCCTCAATTGGTTTTAGTAGGAACTGCTTAACAGGTGTCCCACTTTAGGATTGTACAAAGACGAGATGCCAGCATTTCTTACAAGTTTAACCATACAGTTTTTGAGATCTGTATTTGATTCAGTCCACCATCTAGCCTACAGTACATCTCCATTCTATTATTATATCTTGAACTAACCCCCAGCTAACAGCTATCAGTCTGTCTCTCCTGACTCAGCTTCTTCTCAGGGCAAACCTGAAAATGTAGCTTATGGTATCATTGCAGTTGCATGAAACACAATCCAGTGCATATCCAAGCTATATTTGGATTTTAGCTAGACCATATAACTATCTTACCAAGGTAAAGTTAGTTTTCTAGTGGACATTTGGTGTACCTTCGGTTTTCCCAGTTAATTATTAAATGAAGTATTCCAAGACTATTAAAAGTACATATTCTGATTGAGGGAAGGAAAACCTGCAATTCATAGCTTTCGTTATCTCTAAATCTTAATTTTCAAATATAGATTTTTATACATAATTTATATAAAAAATAAGAGGAAATTCAATAGATCAAACAGAAAGTGTTCTATGACAATGATATGACCACATTCTGAATTCGGCGAGGATGGACCACAATTCACGTCTTTCTGTTTTTCAATATTTTGAACAAAAATGTTGATAGAGGTTTAAAGGCGCAATACGCTTACAACATTTTGCAATAATGATGAAAATTATATATTTTTTGATCGGGGGAGAATAGACTAAAATCCAAATCTTTTGTTTTTAAACATTAGTATAAAAGTTTTTCATAGACAAAAAAATCAATAGCGCTTCCAAAATGTTTGCAATAATATATCCTGAATCGGGGGAGGATAGATTACAAACTCTAATTAGAAATATATATGTTTTAAAGCTTAATAATGCCTACATAAATTTGCAATAACTATGAAAGATATATATTCTGAGTCGGGGGTGGATGGACTAAAATCCTGGGCTTTAATAGCATCTACTGGTTCAAAATTGCAACAATGATGAAAATGATATATTCTGAATAGGGGGAGGATAGACTACAATCCATAGGTTTTTGCTTTTCCAATTTTTGAATATTTAAAGCTCAATGCACCGACAAAATGTTTGCAATAATTATGAAAATTATATATTCTGAATTGGGGGTGGATGGCCTATAATAGAATCGGCGGAGGATGGAGTACAATCCAAGTCTTTCATATGAAATTGTTCATGAAATTGTGGAAATTCAATTGCTCCTCCAGAAAATGTACCATGATCAGGAAGAGTATGTGTTCTGAATACGGAGGAGGGGCTAACATCAACTGCCAGAAACTTTTTTTAAATTATACATATTTTTACTAAAATCAACACATCAACATCTTCCAATGTTAAAATAAATAACATTCCCTGATTAAGGTATTTTACCGAAACATCATTATAATACAGTGTGAGACTTTTTTCGATTTAAATTACAACATTTCAAAAAAGTTAATGAAATTGCTCCAAGAAAGTGTAGCATGACAATGACAACAATATTTTGGGAATCAGGAAGGATGGACTACAGTAGTTTTCATGTATTATAAACAAATGCATTTGGATAGCGCCTAGAAAACATATATAATTGTAACATAACCATAACATTTTCACATGTTATTTCTGAGGATGAAACACTAATCAGCAATAACTAATAAAAAGGAAATAATGTATATTTTTGTAAGTAAAATAATTTTACAATGTGTGCCTAACTACGAGACATATTATTATCAAGATATTTTTAAAAATAGAAACAATACATTTGAATATGTAAAATACAATATAAACAAACACAAATTTGTACCAAATGTGTGCCATAACTATACAGGTAATAAAACTTTCACAGAAAACACTGACATCAACATTTACAAGCAATATCTACTGAACATTTCAATTTCAGGAAATTCAACAAAAGTGGTAGTTCCAGTGCCTTGTCTCTTTTTGTTGAATTCTCTGTCAGTCATCTTCAGCCACATTTGGCTGTATCGCCTGATGCACTGCTCACACCCAATCTGTTTAAAGGTTGAGCATTTTTTAATGGTTAGGATCATTGACATTTAATACAGTACAATGAAAGCTAATAGCTAAAATATAAAACATATATAAACCTAGGGTTATCAATATAACCTGGGTTTTCTGAGGTAACAAATATTTAGTAGGAATAATACATGCAATGTGAAAATGAGGTCTAAAGCCAGAGATGTAGATTGGTGCAAAGTGGAAAGCAAAAACAACAAAACTGGAAAAGGTAACATATTGAGCACAGCCGTGCAATTGATAGTGTGCAAAATCATACAAAGACAGCTGTGCTGAAGAATATGTGCAAAATACGCTAAGGGTATGATTGTCACGTTTCCTCCTTTGAATGGATAGAGACAGGCGCGAAGGTTGTAATACTCAAATAGCACGTTTATTAAATCAACAAAACAATACTGCCACGTGGGGCTTTCTAAAGAATAAACGGAAACACTCAGGAACACGTAACAGGAGCACATTGATCGACAAGAGACATCACAAAGCAAACAACCTAAATACACTTCCTAACGAGACACAACTCAACACACCTGGGGCAATGACGTA
>JACXGM010028581.1:0-13997 GCA_016801145.1 Umbra pygmaea | reverse complement strand
TAAAACCAGATGATCAAGGAGAGGTGGATGTGTCAACATGGTTTAAGGTTAGTTTACTGTTAATGTAAAACCAGATGATCAAGGAGAGGTGGATGTGTCAACATGGTTTAAGGTTAGTTTACTGTTAATGTAGAACCAGATGATCAAGGAGAGGTGGATGTGTCAACATGGTTTAAGGTTAGTTTACTGTTAATGTAAAACCAGATGATCAAGGAGAGGTGGATGTGTCAACATGGTTTATGGTTAGTTTACTGTTAATTTATAACCAGATGATCAAGGAGAGGTGGATGTGTCAACATGGTTTAAGGTTATTTTACTGTTAATGTAAAACCAGATGATCAAGGAGAGGTGGATGTGTCAACATGGTTTAGGGTTAGTTTACTGTTAATATAAAACCAGATGATCAAGGAGAGGTGGATGTGTCAACATGGTTTAGGGTTAGTTTACTGTTAATGTAGAACCAGATGATCAAGGAGAGGTGGATGTGTTAACATGGTTTAAGGTTAGTTTACTGTTAATGTAGAACCAGATGATCAAGAAGAGGTGGATGTGTCAACATGGTTTATGGTTAGTTTACTGTTAATATAGAACCAGATGATCAAGGAGAGGTGGAAGTGTCAACATGGTTTAGGGTTAGTTTACTGTTAATGTAGAACCAGATGATCAAGGAGAGGTGGATGTGTCAACATGGTTTAAGGTTAGTTTACTGTTAATATAGAACCAGATGATCAAGGAGAGGTGGATGTGTCAACACGCTGTACAGTTATGTTTCTGTCACTGTACAATCAAGTTGGTGTTTACAGTAATGTGCTGTATGCCAAGTAAACAGTATATTACTGTAGAATTTCCTTGTATATCTAAAGCAATTTGTTACATTGTACAGTTCTTTATATTCGGCGCCCTCCAGTTCACGTGCAATGCAAGTGATTGTGCCAGCACATTATTACATTGTCTATATGCTATATAATGGCTTCTTATTTATTAAACAGGCAATTGGTTGATTATACATTGATGAAAATTAAGATACAATTTATACAAAATGAAAATCTTTTAAAAAGATTCTTTCATCAAAACAAAACATATCAAAACAATCTTATGATGTATCATGAAACCCAGAGTGAGTGATCGGACGTGGGGAGCGACAGAATGTGCACAAGGGTGCGCACAATCCTCCCTCGCCGTCAGCTCCCAAAGTCCCAGGCAGAATTTTGTTCCAGTACATCCCTGGAGTTGTGAAATGAAACTGTGCTGCCACTGTAACCGGCACCGCCTCCTTTCAAGTCTGAATTCTAGTGTGCTCAGAGCATAAAAACCTCAATGCACAACATTGCCTTTGGTTCATAGTAGCCTCTACAGTGACAAGAATTTGTTTGTTCGTATCAATTTATTTTTTATACTATTGAAGCATCTAGGAAGAAAGGTTTTTCTGTCATGAAAATACTTTATTTTGATCGGTCCTGATAAGGTGCGCTGGCTGTTAAATATTATTATAAAATATTAGTCTAAAAGTAAAGGTGTAGAACTGTAACAAATCAGCAGCCTATAGTAATAGCTGTCTCAAGTGTGTATAAAAAAATTAGCATACCTTATAATTATAGGTCTTTATAGTTAGTGTAGCCATTAGGTTGTGCGGAAAAAGTGTGGAAAAAAAAGAATGTTCCTTAATAAATATCTTTGAGTGTACCCTATCCCACCTACCTCCTGGCCATAGTTACGCAAGCACACCCAACTTGTGCTATATTTTCCCAGCACATCCTCTGTTTCCCCAAGCACTCTCTCCCCAATAACACAATACACAAATGAATCAGTCTTTATTTGTAAAAAACAATGATATCCTATTGTTAGTATGTTGCACTGTGTTTGTGTGTGTGTGTGGGGGGGATAGGTGCGTGCACTAATTTTTTTTCACATATATTAAAGCCTCTTGTCCACTATCTAGCTGGGATAATTTAGATGCAGCTTTAGCACTTCACCAGGCGAGGTCGCTGTTACTGAAGCTTTGAGTAATTAACCCATTTTTGAACCAATTGTTCTAAGTGGTTCAGTGCTTCACCATAGCTTCATTTGCTCATCACTATTATTTAGGATTAACAGCAAACCAACCAGCAATGAACGTGCTTTGTATTAAGTAGCTATATCACACGAAATTAACATAAATACCTAAATTCTCCAACAACTGCATAAAAATGAATTAGTAAATTACAAATGATAAAATCTACATACCTTTACCAAAGAATAAAAGATGAAAAACGATTGTTTTAATAACAGCGGGCCATATTTAATTGCGTTTGACCAGAGGTGGATGGTTGAGCAGCAGCGAAGCAGTGTTTAATCCAATGTCTGTGTAGGTTAATGGTCAGGTGGTTACGGAGATTGCTGCTGTTGGCATTTGTAACATACAGTTTTTTCGCATTACTGCAAAAAGGCTCATCAGGGTGTTTTGGTTTTCCATTGCCAACTGCAGACGTCCCAAGTCGATTTTTTGTTTGATGAAGAAAATCAATATCTAGCAAATTGTATATAATTTGTCGGCGTTAGAAAGCCACGTTTACAATGTGGAAGACTCTCAGGACATCCGGGAGACTTGGGATGTCTGCATCTGGTTTAAAACTGAAATGTGAAATCACCCTAAGCACCTCCCTAACACAATTTACCTGATATTCTCCACAAGTTGTCTTTGTTTCTTATCCATCACGTTATTATACTAGGCTGTAAATGCAGTTTGAGTTACGCTTTTTGTGTGAAGTTTTAGAACCGAAATATCCCTAAACAGATGATTTAACTTTTTTATAACAAGATCCAGAAGATTTACGAGATCCAGGGTACAAGCGGCCGAAATGGGTTTCCTCAAGAGGGTGGCGGGCGTCTCCCTTAAGGTGAGAAGCTCAGTCATCCATGAGGATCTCTGAGTAGAGCCACTGCTCCTTTGCATCGAAAGGAGCCAGTTCAGGTGGTTTGGGCATCTGGTAAGGATGCCCCATGGGTGCCTCCCTAGGGAGGTTTCCAGGCACGTCCAGCTGGGAGGAGGCCTCGGGGAAGACCCAGGACTAGGTGGGGGGATTATATCTCCAACCTGGCCTGGGAACGCCTCAGGATCCCCCAGTCGGAGCTGGTTAATGTGGCTCGGGAAAAGGACGTTTGGGGTCCCCTGCTGGAGCTGCTGCCCCGGCGACCTGATCCTGGATAAGCAGACGAAAATGGATGGATAACAAGATCCAGGCTATTCACCCTCCCCCACTCTAATGAATAGGTGTTGTTTAACTGATAAGCTGCCTCGCACCCCACCCCCCACACTTGCCACTGAACTCCGTTGAGCGGCTTCAAAGACTGGCCACTGCGCTGCATGGATGAGCATCTGCCAATCTCAGTTATGCTATTTTCCAAAGAATCAAATACAGTTGTAAAAGACGTAGACCATTTATAACACAGACTGTTAGTAAAACAATTATCTTTAATTAGTATTTAAACCCTCGGCATGATAACATTTTTGTAAATATTTGAATAACACTGCTTTGGCGGTTATAGAGTTCTAATGACCGTGTTCATCTATAACTGTCGGTCTCATGGTTATTACCCTATTTACAATAAGATATACATTATTATGCATGTCTGCTGTAAAGACAAAATACAGTAGTTTGGCTGGCAACCCTGTTGCCAGTAATATGTTCTAAATTTACAGAGAAAATGTTCACATTGCTACAATGTCAAATGTTGTGATTCAAAATTACAGTAATATACTGGCAGCTAATTACAGCAGCTAATTACAGCAAAGTTAATTTGCACATTACCGTTTTCTTTTTGCCATGTTCAGCATGTTACCTATCATAGCATTATTTCTCTTATACTGCCACTTTACATAACAAATAATTTTAGACCAGATTTGTGCCTTGTCTTTGCCAGGTTGCAATTGCAAATGAGAAGTTTTTAAATATAGCACAGCAAACAACCTTCCTGAATACTAATTATAGTGCCTTGCGAAAGATTCGGCCCCCTTGAACATTTCAACCTTTTGCCACATTTCAGGCTGTAATGTAGATATTAAACTGTAATTTTTTGTGAAGAATCAACAAGTGGGACACAATCATGAAGTGGAACGAAATTTATTGAATATTCCAAACTTTTTTACAAATAAAAAACGGACAAATTGGGAGAGTAAAATCATTCAGTCCCTTTACTTTCAGTGCAGCAAATTCCAGAAGTTAGGTGAGGATCTCTGAATGATCCAATGTTGACCTAAATGACTAATGATGATAAATAGAATCCACCTGTGTGTAATCAAGTCTGCGTATAAATGCACCTGCTCTGTGGTAGTCTCAGAGGTCAGTTGAAAGCACAGAGAGCATCATGAAGAACAAGGAACACACCAGGCAGGTCCAAGATACTGTTGTGGAGAGGTTTAAAGCCTAATTTGGATACAGAAAGATTTCCCAAGCTTTAAACATCCCAAGGAGCACTGTGCAAGCAATAATTTTGAAATGGAAGGAGTATCAGACCACTGCAAATCTACCAAGACCTGGCCGTCCCTCTAAACTTTCAGCTCATACCAGGAGAAGACTGATCAGAGATGCAGCAAAAAGGCCCATGATCACTCTGGATGAACTGCAGAGATCTACAGCTGAGGTGGGCGAGTCTGTCCATAGGACAACAATCAGTCGTATACTGCACAAATCTGGCCTTTATGGAAGAGTGTCAAGAAGAAAGCCATTTCTGAAAAGATATCCATAAAAAGTGTCGTTTAAAGTTTGCCACAAGCTACCTGGGAGATACACCAAACATGTGGAAGAAGGTGCTCTGGTGTGATGAAACCAAAATGGAACTTTTTGGCAACAATGCAAAACGTTATGTTTGGCGTAAAAGCAACACAGCTCATCACCCTGCAAAACTGATAGACATACCCCAGCAACTTACAAAAGGTTGCGCTACAAAGTATTAACTTATTTTTGCACGCCCAATTTTTCAGTTCTTTATTTGTTAAAAAAGTTTGAAATATCCAATAATTTTGTTCCACTTCATGATTGTGTCTCACTTGTTGTTGATTCTTCACAAAAAATTACATTTTCATATCTTTATGTTTGAAGCCTGAAATGTGGCAAAAGTTTGAAAAGTTCAAGGGAGCCGAATACTTTCGCAAGGCACTGTGTATCTTCAACTCACTACTGCTCTGTAACTGTTTATCTATCTGACCAACAACACTTTCTACAGCTTATCTAATATATTATCTCTACTCTCCAGATTGGTTCACTGTAACCTCACATATAAATCCTGTGAGACTCTGGCCTCAGCTCTGCAGACACCAAACTGTCCCCTGAGAGAACTGGACCTCAGCTACAATCACCTGGAAGACAGAGGAGTGAAGCTGCTCTGTGCTGGACCAACCAGTTTACTCTGCAACATACAGACACTTGAGTGAGTCAACCTCCTCTTCTTCTCCTTCATTGGTTTAATGGCGGATCGCAACCGACTCACGGTTCATATACCGCCACCAACTCTACCGGAGTTGCCCACCCAATTCAAAGCCACCTAACACAGCCCACTACCCAGTTGCCAGTAAAGAGGTGTTTAATTACAGCAGTGTTGCTGTGAACAAGATTACAGCTCATTACTGTATTCAAACAATACAGCTCACTACTGTGTTTATTAGAAATGTAGAGTTAATTACTTGCAGCTGTGTTGGCAATAAAGTGCTGTGTATTTATGTTACTTTTAAAAGGATACACATCTTTTAATATGAATCTGTAACTAAAGCTAGGGTATGTGATCACTAAAAACTAGCAAAAAATGGTTATCATTTCAAATGATCCAACGGAAAATGTCCCACCTCCTCCCTTCAGAGCTACTTTTAAAAAGCCACGCCTCCAAAACTGGTGAATATGCGTTGATGTCTAATTCATGATATTAACAAACAACCATCCATATAAAAAAGCAAGATTACCTGTCTAGCAGAAATAAAGCGACCATGGCGTCACTCTTCAACAACTTGAAATCGCGGAGTTGTGGCCATCGCTGAAAAGCCATGCCAATATTTACTCTGGTCTGATTGTGTGCTTTATCGAAAGCTTTTTTGTTCATAGTTGATTCGAACAAAGTCTTCCTTCCTTTGCTAGTTCTGGGTTGCACGGGGACTTTCTCTGCCATAGTTTAGATAATGTTGGTACGTACTGCTGCTTCTTCACAGGTTGGTATGACTGTACCCGCTTTGTCAGATAGTGAGCCGGGGGCTCGCGCCAAATCAGGTATCTCCGGGCATGCATTGATGAGGTTAATTGACAGTTATCCTGCCAATCCAATCATCGCACCAAAGAAAGTGATTGGCTTGGTTTAAAGTAGCGCTGTGCCTATTACAGACACTAATGTTTTTCAGATGTGTTTTAAAGCTTTTATTTTTTAAATTCAGTTTCAACAAATTTGACAAAAAGTGTTTTAGAAGTGAATTGCACACCCTAGCTTTAATATAAATTTTGTTTTTTACAAGAGCTGTTTGTGTTTGAAAGACATGTAACATAGCAACATGCATTTTCCTACCAAAACTGGATCTAAACTGGAATGGTCATGTCATCATGGGTGCAATAAGTCAAATGTATACGTTACATTTACTTTTAATGCTAATCAATTCAATTTGAATGGCAGTGAAAATAACTAAGTAATTGATGTTCCATACATGTACAAACATTAAGACAAATGCATAAATGTACCTATAGTAGAGACTGCTGGGAAATATGATCAGAATGTATTGATTTATTGATTCACAAAAAAATGAAGTATTTAATTAGGGTAACAATTTGCCTTCAATGTAAGAATTTTGGAAAAATGCGTTGGCTAATTTTTAAATGTGTGAAATAACACTGGATAATTTGCTTTCTGCCCAAATCACCTGTTATAATTACTTCAAATACTCTATAGATCAACAAATAGTCTAGTATCTTACACCCACAGGAGTTTTGCTTTAAAAAAATGTTTCAAACTATGTAAAAAAACTCCAGGCATAATGTACTTCATGTTATTTAAGACTAAAAATCCCAATTTCGACCTGGCTTTTGCAGCTGTCATATTTAGACATCTATATAGTGTAATCTTAAATAAACTAACATCGAAGAAGCTGAGAGTGAAATTAATCTGTTTTCAAAGAATTCCACATGAGACCAGATATTCACTGTGAAGGAATATGGGTGTACGTCAAATTATGGAGTGATTGTGATATACAAAATAAATACTCTGCTGCCAGTAAACTACTGTAAATGTCAGAAAATAATGAGCTGTAAACTTGAAACATATTACCAATGCTGTACATATACAGCACTTCACTGGCAATTCTGGGATGTTGAGTGCCAACCATAACAGCAAAACCCTTCCTGTTTGGTGTTAGCCTCCATGAACTGTGTGATGTGCTTGTTCAGTTTTGGTCTTGTAACATATAAGCCAAGTGAAGAGTTTTCTTCCAAATCTGGCTGATGTGTGTTGTTACTTTATTTCTCTTTCAAACAGATATTTATTGTAAAAAATGATATTAATTAAATTCAGATTCATGAATCTTTATCATTCAAAATTATTATAAGTTAATATTTTGTAGCGCCACCTTTTACTGCGATTACAGCTGTAAGTTGCTTGGGGTATGTCTCTATCAGTTTTGCACATCGAGAGACTTACTTTTTTGCCCATTCCTCCTTGCAAAAAAGCTTGAGCTCAGTGAGGTTGAATGGAGAGCGTTTGTGAACAGCAGTTTTCAGTTCTTTCCACAGATTCTCGATTGGATTCAGGTCTGGACTTTGACTTGGCCATTCTAACACCTGGATATGTTTATTTGTGAACCATTCCGTTGTAGATTTTGCTTTATGTTTTGGATCATTGTCTTGTTGGAAGACAAATCTCCGTCCCAGTCTCAGGTCTTTTCCATCAGGTTTTCTTCAATAATGGTCCTGTATTTGGCTCCATCCAGCTTCCCATCAATTTTAGCCATCTTCCCTGTCCCTGCTGAAGAAAAGCAGGCCCAAACCATGATGATGCCCCCACCATGTTTGACAGTGGGGATGGTGTGTTCAAGGTGATGTGCTGTGATGCTTTTACGCCAAACATAACATTTTGCATTGTTGCCAAAAAGTTTGATTTTGGTTTCATCTGACCGGAGCACCTTCTTCCACATGTTTGGTGTGTCTCCCAGGTGGCTTGTGGCAATCGTTCAACAACACTTTTTATGGATATCTTTCAGAAATGGCTTTCTTCTCGCCACTCTTCCATAAAGGCCAGATTTGTGCAGTATACAACTGATTGTTGTCCTATGGACAGACTCGCCCACCTCAGCTGTAGATCTCTGCAGTTCATCTGCAGAGTGAACATGGGCCTCTTGGCTGCATCTCTGATCAGTCTTCTCCTGGTATGAGCTGAAAGTTTAGAGGGACGGCCGGGTCTTGGTAGATTTAGGGTGGTCTGATACTCCTTCCATTTCAATATTATCGCTTGCACAGTGCTCCTTGGGAGGTTTAAATCTTGGGAAATATTTCTGTATCCAAATCCGACTTTGAACTTCTCCACAACAGTATCTTGGACCTGCCTGGTGTGTTCCTTGTTCTTCATGATGCTCTCTGTGCTTTCAACGGACCTCTGAGACTATCACAGAGCAGGTGCATTTGTACGGAGACTTGATTACACACAGGTGGATTCTATTTATTTATCATTAGTCATTTAGGTCAACATTGGATCATTCAGAGATCCTCACTGAATTTCTGGAGAGAGTTTGCTGCACTGAAAGTAAAGGGGCTGAATAATTATGCTCGCCCAATTTGTCAGTTTTTTATTTGTTAAAAAAGTTTGAAATATCCAATAAATTTGTTCCACTTCATGATTGTGTCCCACTTCTTGTTGCTTCTTCACAAAAAATTACAGTTTTATATCTTTATGTTTGAAGACTGAAATGTGGCAAAAGGTTGAAATGTTCAAGGGGGCCGAATACTTTCGCAAGGCACTGTAACTGGATTTAATTGATCCAACAAAAAGGCAGGCTGACTCAGGGGAGAGAGGCAAGGGTTGGTACAAAGATGATTCTTGTAATAAGGCACAGACAGACAGCAGGCGGAATCAGCTACTTGGCAGGCAGGGTTCGGTACATGGGTAATCTAGAAACAGATACTGGGATACACTGTGGGTCCTATTTTAACAATCTAGGCACACGGCGTGAAGCGCATGGCGCAAGTGCATGTTGGGGGTGTCAAAATCCACTTTTGCTAGTTTGACGGCGGAGAAAATTGTCCATGCGCCGGGGGCATGGTCTAAAAGGGTTGCACTAAGTGTCTTCATTAATTCATGGGTGTGTTTTGGGCATAACATGCATGAACCAATCAGAGTTTCATCTCCCATTTCCCAGGCGTGTTTGTACCTTGGCACATTGCTATTATGATGGCGGATTTGCACCGTTATCTTTTATTTTTTAATCTTTTGGATGTTTGCGTGCTGCTGTGCTTCCCTGTGTGTTCGCAACAAGCATAGTGTGCACTCGCTGTGCATACGTGTAGGTGGATTTGACTAATTTGCTGTCAAAATAACAATTACGTGCTGCGCCATTGACTTTAGACCAGGGCCCGTATTTATCAAGCTTCTCAAAAGTGCCATTATAGTCTTAAGTGCTGAGAATTGACAAAATTTACTCCTACTCTCAAACTTAAGTATAAAAGCAAGTAATCAAAATTTCTCAAAGCTAAGAATCACTCTAAGGGCCCTATTTTAACGATCTAGGCGCACGGCGTGAAGCGCATGGTGCAGTTCCGCTTTGGGCGTGTCCAAATCCACTTTTGCTAGTTTGACGGCAGAGAAAAGAATCCATGCGTCGGGCGCATGGTCTAAAAGGGTTGGACTCCGTGGCATAATTAATTATAGGTGGGGTTTGGGCGTAACATTGAATAAACCAATCAGAGTTTCGTCACCCATTCCCTTTAAAAGCCAGGCGTGTTTGTACTTTGGCGCATTGCTATTATGATGGCGGATATACAAATCAAGACGGAGAGATTTACAGGAGAAGAAACCGATCTGCTCGTGCGTGAAGTGAAAGCGTGCGAGCAGATCATATTTGGCACGCGCACTATGCCACCAAAAGTCCACAAGGTGAAGAAGGTGTGGGAGTAGGTGGCGGTAAGCGTGTCCTCATCTGGCATCGCTAGAACCCATGACAATGCAGAAAACGTTACAATGATGTCAGGAGACAGGGAAAACAAAAGCTCGCTGCTCACCGCAAACAACAACTGGCAACGGGAGGAGGACCACCTGCAAACACAGACGAGCTGACGTCAGTGGAGGGCATCGCTGCCTCTACCCTCTGTGCGGAAAGTGTTGACGAATTTGGGGGGCTACAAGTTGGCATTCAAGGTAATGTAATTATGACACTACAAGATGTCCAAAGCATTAGGTGTCTTTGGAAATTTATTCATTTGACAATGAAACATGCCACCAAAAACATGCAATAAATCTAATGTAACTCTCATTCACCTCCGCTGGCTGAAGCTTGTGAGGCCGGTTCCAGTAGGCAGGACCAGGGAGCAAGTGAGGGAGAAGAGACAGTGAAACAACCATCACTGAGGTCGGGAGGAGCAGCGAGGTGAACCACAACTCAATGCAGGAGCCTCATGAGGCAGTAGGACCATTCCTTGAAGTCCAGCAGGCTGGATTCAGTATGCTGGAGAGGGAGTTGAGCAGACTCAGGCACAGTGTTCAGCACGTCAACACCTGTCTGAGCCGCTTGGAGATGTTACTGCGGCACCTGGGGTGCATAGCAGACAGTGTTAGACGGCTCGCAATGGTTTTGGTTTTATGATAAATGGAGCCAGCCTCCAAAAGTAAATAACCTGTTCTGTGATTTTTTGATAACAACACTGTACAGAAACTATGTTCTTATACACACAAGTTGGTTGTCTTTACAATAGAATGATAATGTTACATATAATCTAGATTTAGATATAGAATGAATAGCATTCAATACAAAATGAATATGTCTCATATATTTAAATCAAGTTATGTCATAAAAGATTTGCTTTGTTGTACATTACATCCACACCAGTCATATTAGTCATATTACAAAATAATTTATTGAGGCCAAACAATAAATAAAAAATGAACAACATGAAAAATGTACAATATGTACAAACTATTTACTGCTCACTTCCAATATCAGCCGTTCCTCCACGTTGAATGAATGTTCAATAAATGCGGGAGTTCAAATCATATCACATGACATCATCATGGGTCAGCAGCAAGCAACATCACTTCATCATGTGACAGCAGCAAGCAGGCTCCTTATTGGTTAAAGTGACGCAAACAGACACAAAAGTTCAGATTTTTCAACTTGGGCGTCAGACGCCAATTGGCTTCAAACGCTTGAATGCACAATGCGCACCAATTGAAATCACTCGCGCGTAACGTGTGTAAATTTAATGCGAGAACCTCTATTCGCCTCATTCGCGCGAACTGGACGCGCGAACGAGGCGGAATCGAGTCCATCGCGCTGTGCTAAACGTGTCCATCGCCCCGCAGGACCTCCAGACGCGCGTAAACGCCTATTTACATTGACTTAACATGGAAATCACTCGCTCCAGACGCATTCGGTCTGAACGTACCATTACGGCAGATTGGGACATGCCTCCAATAGAACTCAGGGGATGCTGGAATGACCCACTCGCAAAAAAATGTAGCGCAGCAGTGACTTGATAGCTACCGGGAGTGTAACAGTACGGATCCACTTTTCCGACACGACTGGAGCGTGGTGTCGAGTGTTGTTGCAAGGCAACCCTCCATTCGTACGTTAATGGGTGTTCCTCAAATACAGCTGCGGGCTACAGCCACCATCAGTTTCTCCATTGATTCACCGCAAGCCTTTCCCCCGTCTCCTCTGTGCTCTACTTCTATTGGATAGTCGCTTCGCGTTCAACGGATTCATTTGCATAAAGCTGGGAATTTTCATCTTTTCTGTCGCGCAACATTTTCTCGAATGCAGTGCTTCCTTCCCGGGATGCTATGCGGGCACGTTGAAGTCGCGTGACGTCACCCATAGGAATAGAGCGAGATGCGACGCGACAGACAGTCGTGTCGGAAAAGTGGATCCGTACCGTTAATGGGCAAGGTGTATTGCTCTCCAGGTCATTTTCAAGGAGATGGCAGATCTCCGTTACAGCCTGACGGGTTAGGCGCAACTTCAGGCGGCACTCATCTTCACTGAGGCTCAGGTATGTTGTCCTAGGCCAGTGTATTCTTAGCCTTTGTCATCTCGCAATCCTCTGTCCCAAGAGGTATTCCATGTACCTGTGCAAATCAGGAATGTATGTCAAATGTAGCGACATTTCACAGACGGGGGCATTTAACTACTTTTGTTTTGTTGTACTTGCCTGATTGGGTATTTCCGTCTTCGTCTGGGAATGTTGACCTTCGTTTGGAGGCTACATAGGCTTCAATGTAACTGGTCCATATTCAACTTAACTGGCGCGCTGTGCACAAGCCTTGGGATACATTTAACTGTTGCGCTGTTAAAATAACATTGGACTGCTGCACTGTTGACTTTAGACCAGGTTTTTATTGGTCAATGGCAGAATCCCTTTCCGATGGCTCAAGATAGTACTACGCCAAGAATTCTCCTGAACACACCTCCATGTTAGACCAGCACGCCCATGGGCGCAAATATGGGCGCAGGTGCATTTGCAAGGTGCATTTGCAACAGCTGCGTTGGTCTTAAACTAGCAAAGACACTTGCGTTCGGGCATTGCGCTACGTTGCACCGGGTGCATGATAGGGCCCTTACTCTTCCAGCTTTTTAAGACCACTCGAGAGTTCTCTCAAGTGGTTAGGAGTTGCGAGTAGGGGCTTGTGATGGCACTGTGGAGACAGAGACATGCGCAAATCTTTTCGGAGAGGAAGAATGATTTTTTAAATTGTTTGACGTTGCACAATTAATTAAAAACGGTATTGTTTGGACAGAGCAGGCATCATATTCGTCAGCGACTGAGTGTGGGACTGAATGTGGAGACCTCACAGGGACGTCATTTCATCAGTGACTTTACGCAGCAATGCATTTTCTGATGAATTGGAGGTGGTAATGATCGTTTCCAGCTTGCAACATGAAAAATGTAGCAATGCAATGCTGATAATTTGGGCCATCACAACCATCAATAAGCCGAATTGTCATGGAAACAGTAATGGCACTTATAGCTCCACACATTAGCCGCTTTCCGACCGCAGGGATTTTCGCAGTTCCTAGAACATAACGTTTCTATAACCCTTTTTTTTCTTGTGTTCCGATAGAAGAAATTGCGGGATTATTTAGTTCCTTGCACTGCCGTTCCTATAACCTTTTTAGCTCCTACTCCAGAGCAGGGTCTTTCCCTTTTCCCTTTTCCTAGGTCTACGTTGATTGGTCCAACTTATAAATTATGCCGGTCGCTTCGTTTGTCTGTTGGGTATAATAGGCAAGGCAAGGCAAGGCAAGTTTATTTATATAGCACATTTCATACACAATGGCAATTCAATGTGCTTTACATAAACAGGAAAACACAAACATTAAAAACAGATAAAATTAAAGCATTTAAAATAAAAGTGAAAAACAGTTACAAAAATAGTACAGTTTAAGAAATAAAAGAGATTGAACGAACATTGCAACAGTGCAATCAGTTCGGACTTAGCACAGAGTTCATTCAGTAAAAGCGTAGCTAAACAGATGTGTTTTGAGTCTGGATTTAAAGGTGACTACTGTTGGAGCACATCTGATTTCCTCTGGGAGCGGGTTCCAGCTGCGGCTGGCATAGTAGCTAAAAGCAGATTCTCTGCGTTTTGCCTGAATCCTTGGTATCTCTAGCTGATGTAATCCTGATGATCTGAGTGGTCTGTTGGGTTTATATTCAATGAGCATATCTGCAATGTATTTAGGTCCTAGGCCATTGAGTGATTTATATACCAGTAATAATACTTTAAAGTCTATCCTAAATGTGACTGGGAGCCAGTGTAGAGACTTGAGGACTGGTGTGATATGCTCA